>VSMD01115805.1:0-235839 GCA_008750895.1 Mirza zaza | reverse complement strand
CCCCACCAGGGAGATGAGTGCCTGTCCCAATTCACCCACAGGGAGCCCAAGCTGGGTCTATGTCTCTCAACCTCAGGCTCTGCCCCGTTCTCCTGGGATCACCGTGCCAGCAGCACCTGGGAGGGCTGGCGGGCAGAGAGCTCACAGTCTGAGTTCCCCTTAGTCAGCTGTTGTAGGGCCCCAAAAGGGAAGGTCCCGTTCCCTGGAGGTGCCTCCGGCTGGTGGCTATATTGTCTCTCTGTCTCTCTGGGCAGCCGCGGGTAGGGTGGGGGAGGGGAGGAGGCAATATGGCGTCTGCCGCGCGGCTCGGGTCTGTGCACACGGAGGTGCTGGAGGGAGTTGGGAGCCTGGTGCAGCGCCTGCTACTGGCTTACTGCTCACTGGCGGCGGTTGTCGCTGGGCTGGTGTCCGCAGGTCCCTCCGCTTGCTGGGGAGCCCACCAGCAGTCCGGGATGCAGGGGAGGGGAAACGGCAGATCCACCTCCCCTTCCCGCTGGTCTCCGGGCTGCTCCGGGGGTCCCAGCCTCCAGTTGTCCTCCGCGACCTCCTCCCGTGGAGTCTCCCGTGGTCTCAGGTACTCCTCCTGCCGACCCTCATCCTATGTAGGCTCGTCTTCTTGCTTCTTTCTTCTAATTTCTGCTAGAATCTGTCTTTTCTGCAGAGACACTCTGTCTGGCGGTGTTTCTCATCCGCCATCTTCTGCCAATATGCCACATAAATTGTATCTTATACTTGTGTGTAATACTTTATATGTATTTATGCACTTAATGTTAATGAAATTGTCATTGGTACTAACATCAAAATGGACTCTTTTTATTTCCTTCAAAAAGAAAAAAAAAAAAACAAAAGAGAGAAAAAAAAATAGACCTGAGTCTGAAAGATGAATTGTCTGATCAAGATTTAAGTAGTGCTCTTAAATTACATTGTCAGCTTTGTAATAAATTCTGATTAAGAATTTACACCTTTATGAACAGATTAGCAGGTCTAATTGATTTTGATCTGTTAACTTCAATTTGCAGTTTTAAAAAGGTGTAACCTCACCAAGATTTATGATTTGAAGCTCTTGTGTTTGAATTAATGAATTTTGCATCTGATATCATGTTAAGAAGAATTTTGGTTAAATGTATATATTTCTCTGAGTGGAAACTATTTGCTTTAACTCCTAGGCTTGCATACATTTTCATAAATATTCCAATTTATTAATCTCCAAACATTTGAAGCAATAATTTTACATCTCATTAATTATCAATCAACCATCGGATTTTACTTCTGAGTAATTAGAAGCAGAACTTACCCTGTGTCTTCATATTCTCACCATCCTTCTGGACTTTACCTACAGTGACAGACATATGGTGAGGATGTTCCAATTCAGTTGTTAACATTCCATATTACACATACAATCATTTATCAAAGAAGCTGTTAGAGGCAGTGGGAAAAGTCAGGCACCATAATTAGAATTTATCACTTGTAGTTCTATTTTAAGACTTTAAAAAACATGGTTTGCAGAAATTCATTACTTGAAGATGAGCTCCTGTTCAAAATAAAAATGGAACCTGATTGTGAGCTCTACCTTCTGGTTCTTATTTCATCTACTTTATTAAATTTTGGCATCAAATAAGTCAAAAAATATTTAAGCCACTTAATAAACAATGTGATCCAACGTCATCCACACTTAAGCAGACCAAAATAATTTTTATATGACACAAATAAACTTTTTTTGGCTTAAGTAAATGCAAATAAAACTTATCAGAGTAGCTAGTTAGCCTCAAATATAATTCCAGCAGTCTTTGGAAAAAAGATTTTTCTTTGTAATTAGTATCATGGAGTCTTTTTTTGAGTCATTTCCTTTATATTAAACATTACCAATACTTTCATTCTTCCAAAATCTTGATTTCAAGGAAACCAAACTCTTAGCAACACTCACTAAGCTTCCAGTTCTTCCACTACCCCTACTCCAAAACTGTGTTTAAATCTCACCATGATCTCTAGTTTCACTACCCGTTATTCCTTATTTATAATTTCTTGTATGTGCTTGTGTTCCTCTCTAGACACTTTGATTATGTGGTTCATATTATTATCATTGTTGGCATATACTCTCAGATCCTTGTCCTCTTTTCCCTCCTATATGTAGAAATGATTGAGACATTTATCTTGGACACAAAATTTAAGGAAGTATCAAAAACCTCATAATCAAGATAAACATTATTTTTAAAAAATCCAAATTAACGCAACAAATCCACCATAAGCAAAACATCAAAGTATAAATAAAGTCTGGATCACTAATTTTCTGATGGATATTCTGCACACCAATGTGGCTCAGGTCAGCAGTACTACTGATTTACCTATCAAAGTCATATATCTCCCCATTATCTAAGAATTTGACTTAATTCTATCACAATTCTCTATAGAGTCTTTGCCTCTTTCATATGGGAGGCTGGGGATAATTTTGGAAAGAATAGACAGTCTTTTTTTTTTTTTTTTTTTTGAGACAGAGTCTCACTTTGTTGCCCAGGCTAGAGTGAGTGCCATGGTGTCAGCCTAGCTCACAGCAACCTCAAACTCCTGGGCTCAAGCAATCATTCTGCCTTGGCCTCCCAAGTAGTTGGGACTACAAGCACGCACCACCATGCCCGGCTAATTTTTTCTATATATTTTTAGTTGGTCAATTAATTTCTTTCTATTTTTAGTAGAGACAGGGTCTTGCTCTTGCTCAGGCTGGTTTTGAACTCCTGACCTTGAGCGATCCTCCCACCTCAGCCTCCCAGAGTGTTAGGATTACAGGGGTGAGTCACCACGCCCGGCCAGAAGTCAGTCTTAACTGGGGTTCAACTCCATGCTTTGCTGCATATTATGTATTTACTTTGGTTAATTCACTTTTAATACCTTAAAGTCTTAGTTACTCTTGTGTAAAAGGGGATATAAATAAGGAATAATTCGTTTTAAGTAAGTATAAAGTGTGGCAACTTGCTTTCAAAAATGCATCCTCTCACTTCCTAGTTTAAGTAGATTATGCTTTTTAAAAGCAATTTAAAATGGCAATGTCTTTTGAACTTTGTATATGTTATATCAAAGTTCTTCTCCTTCTCTTCTCCAAACCCTTTCTCCTATTAATACTATTTATCCTTCAGAACTCAGCCAAGTTTTCACTTCCTTACGAGATTGTTCTCTAACTCCTAAATTAAATCACATCTTCCATTATAAGCATTCATATCGGCACACATTTTGCAGCATTTGTCAATGTTGAAATAATTCATTTATGCAATTATTTGTTTAATATCTACCTCCTCTACTAAATTGCAAGTAGGTGTTCAGTTTCTCTTTTTTTCCTATATATTTTATTCCCAACACATAGCACAGTGTCTGACAAATAGGAGATGTTCAAAGCAAACAAACAAACAAAAACAAACTTATTTTTATGAGTATTGTTTGAATGAGTGGTCTCCCCCATGCATTCATTGATTTCTTTCCCTCAATATTCCAATAAAAGATATAAAAATGTATCCAAATCAAATAGTTTATTATAAAATTTTATAGCAACAACATCAGAGTAAGGTGTTTCAGGGCGAGGAATTTCAGGACAGTTTAAAATCACAGAACTTATTGTATTAGGTTAATGTGCCAGAAATAAAATTTTCATGATAATCTCATATAATACTTCAAAACTATTCTATAATTCAACTTTATTTTCTGTTAACATATTTTGAAACATTCTAAATGAAAAGCTTCATTCTTAAAATAAAAAAAAAACTTTTAAAAAATACCAAGAGAACATTTAATAGCAAATTATTAAAAGTATTTATAGGCCGGGTGCAGTGGCTCACACTTGTAATCCTAGCACTCTGGGAGGCCAAGACAGGTGGATTGCTCGAGGTCAGGAGTTCGAAACCAGCCTGAGCAAGAGCAAGACCCTGTCTCTACCAAAAAATACAAAGAAATTAATGGACCAACTAAAAATATATAAGAAAAATTAGCCGGGCATGGTGGCATATGCCTGTAGTCCCAGCTACACGGGAGGCTGAGGCAGTAGAATCGCTTGAGCCCAGGAGTTTGAGGTTGCTGAGCTAGGCTGACGCCACGGCACTCTAGTCTGTGCAACAAAGTGAGACTCTGTCTCAAAAAAAAAAAAAAAAGGAATTTATATATTCCCTAAAATACAACAGAAATGAAAATATTACTATTAAAAACCAGGATATGAATTATGATTGCTTACCTAGAAAATTGTGTCCTAACCACTCTTAGCTGTATGATTGGAAAAATTAAGAATCCTTACCTGTATAATTTTCAAAACACTTGATTATTTGAAACAACAAAAAAAAAAACTCATGAGATAAGTAACCTTTTAAATTATAAGACACAATACAAATATTTATGCTTACTTATATAATTATTGCATATAAAGTGACTTTCTAGTTTAAAGGAAGTTGGAGGTTGATAAAATTTACTTTTAGTACTGTACCAAAGAATTTGCCTAATATTGTGTTTAGGCAATTTTCATTAAGACTGAATCCACTAACCCTAAGCAATTTATGACATATTTTTTAGCATTGGCCTTTCAGGAAATTATTCTCCTTTCTCTTTAAAGCAGCGACTGGTCCTCTGGTAAACCACAGAGCATGGTTTTCTGTCCCCAGAGATGACAACATTCTTTAGAAAGGCCATCAAAATTCATCTCAGGTGTCTGCAATCCAGTATATGTCTTTCATCTTTAGTCATGATGTCATGCTTCAAAGGACAGCATAATAGGAATATAGTTACTCCATGACAACTTACAGCCCTGCTAAGAAAACCTTAGGCCTAGAAAAACATAAAAATCTTAACTCAAAGATGTGATAAAGTTAAGCTCTCTTCATACTGGCCCTGAAACACAAAAAAGCAGAGTCTGAGGCTACCCAGCTGTGAAGTAACAAAGCTGTTGCAAGATGATCATTGAGCTTTCTTTGATTTTCCCAAGAAATACATGTTGCCAAATCTAGTGGATTGGATAACAGAGACAAGAGATGATATCTGGGACAAAGTGCTCACATATGATGCTAACTATAGCAGTTTTGAGTGCACATGAGGGAAGCCACAAAAATTATATTTTGTAAGCTAAGTTTTAATTAAGATAATGTAAGAAGAAGGGTTGAAACAGAGTACAAAGCTCTCAAAATAAATTTTCAAAATATTTGTAAACAAAGAAATTAGTTATGATTCATCTATAAATTGATTTTATAAAGATAACATAATATTCTAGTTATTACATAAAATATTTCCAAATTGTTGAGATGTACTTAATTTAACTATTATGAATTTTACTCTATATGAATGCTCTTTGAATAATCTTCTCATAAATCCAAAATTATAGTGTAATTTATAATAACACTGCAAACACTTGTAAATTTGCATTTCGTTAATTTACTGTTACATTTGTTTAATTTATAATTTACTGTTATAGTTATAGAAAGTGTGGAGTTCTTTGCTCTGTACTTTAAGAAACTAGTAGACTCGAATGTTGCCATTCTTATTTATACTCCAAATTAAATTACTTTTATAGAAACAGTAAAATAAAATGTATTTTTATTCTTAAGTATATAGACAACAATATTTAATTAAAATTAAAAAGATTTAGAGTCTAGATTATCCATAAAGAACACTGAGAATATTTTTTGCAGATGAGTATACAGTTTGGGTGCCACCGGGTATTACCTCCTGGTTACTGATAAATCAGTATCTGAAGACCATTCTCCTGAATGCCCATACCTTACATAGTAATGAATTTTATTATAAAGTTTTCTTGAAACCTACCTAAACTTAAGCCAATAGGTTTAATGTAGACAATTAGTTAGAATTCTGTAAAAAGTAATTATTATGAGGAAGACATTTTGTCACTAAAAATCGATGCAATACATATTTATGTTTAAATATGTAAATGTATGTTAGCCATTCCCTTAGATTACAATGCAAAAAAAAATTATCATGGCAAAAAGAGAAAAAAATCTATAAAACATAAAGCAAGCAAACCTTCAATATTAATCTGGACAAGTCTATTTAAATACTTAAATATTTATTTTGTTATTGATTGTCAGGGTTGATTTTTTTGAAGGCCGTTGTCCTGGCTCTTTCTTTGGCTCCTTGCTTGGAAAAATCTCAAGCAGGGCCAGTGCCATGGAGTGACCATGGACACTTAGCACTCCCACACAAGCAGCTTTTATTGCAGGCTTTTCAGCACAGAATGGAAAGTGAAAGTACATTTCCTGAGGGAAATGGGTCTATCTTCTTTGAGTGGGAAGATCCTTGGTTTTACCCCAGATCCACTGTTATGGGTATACCTTATGATTTGCTAAATGGTATGCAGAATAGTCATTATTTTCCTGGGAAAAAGATAGAGAGTTCTTAGAGCTAAGGGCCCTCCCCAATTTTGTCCTTATAGGGTAACTTCGAGGGGTTGCCATGACATTTGTAAACTGTAGTGGCTGTGGTGGGTGTGATTTTTACTATGTGAATGTATGTTAATGACAAAAGGTTGCCTTTGGACGTGAGCTCCTAGTTTCTGTGCATGCTGCTGGCCAGGGAAAAGTCCCTTAATTCAAGTTCCTACTGTTGCAAGTTTGGTTCTAAATGCTCATTGGTCTTCTCTTTTTTTGCCCCCCTCCTCTTTTTCTGTGGTTTCTTTTAACACTCAAATATAAGCACATTATATAAAAACAAATATAAAAGAATCATTGTAGTAGAAAGAAAGAAAAAGTATATGACTCATGGGCTGAAAATACAATTTTAACTTCTTAAACTAGTGGAGCTTACTATAAAGTGGTTGTAAAGCCAAGCCTCCACAAAACTACAGTAATAAACATAGAAGTTACATTCTGAATGGAAATGTAAATATGCATGAAAGAATTTATATCTTCATATTCTAAACTTCATTTGATCATTTATGGTCCCAAATATCAATATGCCAAAATTTGTCTCTGAATGATTTTCATCAGTGGTAGATGAAATATTAATAAAAATGCATTATGGATGAAAACCTTGTTTCTGTAGTTTTGCCACTCTGAGCATCACACTTAAAGCATCGGCTTTGCTAGCAGATTCTAGTTGGATACAATGTGATTCTTTAGTTTGTTATGAAATAATGAAAGCATTTTTTAAATTAAAGATGCTGATAGGAGCAAAGAGTGTGTTTACCAAATACATGTATGAATTAGGCAAGAGAGAAGATAATGTTAAGTTATAATCTTAATATCTAAGACCATTTTAATAGTTTAAAAATGTTAAACCCAACCTTCGATATGAAATTTAACATATCAAACATTCTGTAATGATTATTTTACTCAATTTCTGATATAGTATAGTTGATAATTGCTTTTCTTCAATCTGCTCTATCCTCTATCTATCTATTTATCTAGCCAGTTGAAGATAAACGTATATGTGCTGGTATCAAAATGTATATGAGCTAATTTCTTGAATGTTACAAAATAAGAAGCAGTATTTTTCTTAGATGATTTACTCCACCTTTGGAATATTAAGTTGAGTCTAGGGTAGCAAATTTTAGGGACTTTTAATGATGAATGAGGATTCCGATAGTTAACATTATGTTTTTCATTGTTTATATAAGATGACAAAAAAAGACATTTGTAATAATTCAGTTATATTGAAAAATGTATTTGTTTTATGTGACTTCATAAAGCAAAATAGGAACAATGTTTTGGATACAGTGAATGAATAATGTGACAGACAAGTAGGTTTTGGTACACATGCCACAGAACTATCTAACAACCAATGCTGTCCAACTCAGAAACAGATGGCTCCTCATGATAATGACATTTTACTTGTGGATATTAGCACTGAGAATCAAAGTGCCAGTGTGTTCATTGATGAAGGGATTCATGCACTGAAGATATTTTATGCTAATGTGATTTTATTATTATATGGAATTTCACCAGACAATTTTAATATTTAATATCCATTATAATGGCAAATACAAGCTGTGTATCAAAAACATACCTTATATGATTTTTAAACAGCAATTACAAGTGAGATCATTAGGGAATTGTGGAACTGGAGAATGGGATATTTATACAATTAATTATCTTTGAAAGTTATGAAGCATACTGTTAAACACCTGTGAATAAACCGCACAGTTTACAAAATAGAAGCAATACAGATGAAGCACACACTCCCTCCCTACTAGAAATAAACTTGATCTTTATTTTTGAACTTCATTATTCTTCCGCATTGCATTTGTAACACTCTTATACCAATCAGGAGAGGCCCCTGCTCAGAGAACTACACTTAGAGAGAGCTTCATTATCACAATTATGAAAGCAATACCTTTAACTATCAATGCCTTTTTCTCTCAGGATCTAGCCCTTAGTGCTCACAAAGTAAGACATATAACTAAACAACCACTCTTGTGACTTGACTAACCCTCTTCAAGTCCCAAGGACACATTTCATTATATTTCTTAAGTCTTTGAGGGGAAAAAAAAAAAAAAAAAAACACATGCTCTGAATGTTGTGTGCTACCACTTACATAAGCATGGACCTTATTTGTGAAAATGAGGACAACTTGAATGATAGAAATAATTAATTAAGGAAAAACACAATTTAATGAATGCATCAAATTGTGTGAATAGCATAGGTTTGTCTACAAGTATCATTTTCCAGAATGCTAAGCATTCTTTTTGAGACACATGGTTCACTGGTATGTAAAAAATTAGTGTTGTATTCACAACAGAAGCATATTTTGCAATATTAAACAATTCATGTCAATCTTTTTTTGTAAGTAGACAGACAAAATTAGAGAGCCAGAGGAAGACAGAGAAACACACACGAAGATTAGTGTTGAAGTAACATGAATAATGTTCGGTACTGATTGTATTGATTTGCATTGTGGAAGGATCTAGATATTGTTTTAAGGTATGACAACACTTTTATATAAACCCTTATCTCCTTATATAGTTTATCTAGGTCAATAGCTTTCTTCTGTGCTTCCGGAAAACAGAAGTTGTATATTCTATTTCTCATTCTATTCTCCATATCTCTTAACCTCTGTTTCTTAATTTTCATTTTTTTTATCTCTGAGCTGTATTCTAAATAATTTCTTTACTCTTATATTCCACTTTAGCAATTCTTCAGTTTTGTCTAACATGCTATGAAACACATCTATTAAGTTATTACCTTAGGAATAATATTTATTTTTCATTTCTAAATATACTGATTGTGATTGTATTTTTCATTTCTAAGTGATTGGTATTTTTTTTAAATGCTTTCTTTTTTTTTGATGGCCTTTTATTCCTTGGTTATTTTAATTCTTAATTTTAAGAATACTATATGTAGATATTTTATATCTGAATCTGTCAAATCCAAGAACCGATTTTATTGGGGACTCTGTTATTTTTGTATTTATCTATTGACTTATTCATGATGTGTTTTTTTTTCCTTATTCATCACTAACTTTAAAAAATAATTTTCCATTGAAATTTATTTGTTGAATCTTGAGGATCAGGTAGAACCATCAATCTGGTGTCACTTTAAATAATTTCTTAGTTTGTAATCCATATTTTTACAAGGTTGTATAAATTTGAACACTATGTCTGTACGATAGCAACCTTACCCTTGGCTGCAAATTAGCAGAAAATTGTCTTTTTTTCTTCCTGCATCTTCAGTGCATTAGATGGATTTCTTGTTATTTTCCACACCTAGTAGAATAGCATGAGAGTCACCATCTTGAAATTTATAAAAATTTGAAATAGTGGGACAGATGAACACTCTTAATAATGTTCTATAAAAATAATCTACATTTGCTGCCCAACAAACTTAAACTATTGTGATACAAGTATAGGTATCAGCGCGCTTGGTACAGAAAGTTACATTTTTAATATCTGTTGCTGCTACTAATAATCAATTGCATTTATTCTACAAGAAAAACATATTAGTAATAGTATAGTATCAGCTTGAGAATTTGAAATTTTTATTTTAATAAAAAAATGTACTGAATTGTCAAAAACATTAAAAAATGGATTTTTGCGAATTAAAGGTTGGGAAAAATTTACTTTTCCATTACTATATATCATAGCTAAGAGTTAGTGTTTTCTATTGTACTTTTAATTTTTTTTTTTTTTTCGACAGAGAGTCTCACTCTGTTGCCCAGGCTAGAGTGCTGTGGCATCAGTGTAGCTCAGAGCAACCTCAAACTCCTGGGCTCAAGCAATCCTGCTGCATCAGCCTCCCGAGTAACTGGGACTACAGGCATGCACCAACATGCTCAGCTAATTTTTTCTATATATTTTTAGTTGGTCAATTAATTTCTTTCTATTTTTAGTAGAGACAGGGTCTCGCTCTTGCTCAGGCTGGTTTCGAACTCCCGACCTCGAGCGATCCGCCCGCCTCAGCCTCCCAGAGTGCTAGGATTACAGGCGTGAGCCACCATGCTCGGCCTATACTTTTAATTTTCTTTAATACCTTATGAAAATTACTTACTTGATACTTTTTCTTGTACACCCATACTCTTTCTTTCTTCAGTGCTGCTGAGGATACAAAATACCCAGAAAGTCAATTCATGACTTGCAATTTACAAAAGGTGGTGGCAAGAGCAATACTAAGTATTTATATACATTAATAACATAAAGTGGAATAAGAAAATGACACAATAAGAAAATGTATTGGTGAATGGAAGATAATACACAATGGAAGATCATTCTTTTTAAGTAGGAAGAGGATGGCATTTGAATTGGCATTTAGGGTCAAAAAGGACAGAATTTTGAAAGTTCTGCACATTTATACAACTATACACCTATTATATGTGGTACGAATTACAAATTTGGAGTTAGAAATATGAAATATAATTATCTGAACTTTCTTTCTGGTTTCAGTGTTACATTGAGATTATAATTTCTGATATTTTTTGTTCCAAATGTAAAGAATATATTATTAATTACATATAGCTAATGATTAGGGATACCTACACCTAGAAATACTATATTTAGTGGTATTGATTTGTGAGACCCTAGACTATTGCCTGAGTGTTCTTTCCAATCATATCATTAATTTCTGTCCATATTGTATCTCTTTATCATTACAATAATATAATTTATTATTATCATTCATTGATGTTGTTCATGGCTATCTGTCTAATATCAGTGGCTCTGGACAAACTCTTTACATAAACTTCCAAGAAAGTAGATATTTCTTTAAAGATAAAGACATAATTAAAATAATGGCATCGATATAAGGAGGAATTATCACTTATTGATTACTGGGAGAAAACTTAGGAATTCAACAAATTTGATTCTAATCCAGGCTTTATCATTCATAGGCTTGTAGTCTCATTCCTCTAGTTCGGGTGGAAAAGGTGACTATACAAAAAAGACAGGTTAATAAGAGAAAAGCATAGCAGATTTATTTAATCAAAGTTTTATGTGACATAAGAGATTTCTGGAATGGAGACCCAAAGATCCAGGTAAACCTGTCTGTATTTACGCTTAGGTTTGATGATCATCATTCAGCAGTGTAGAAAAAGAAGGTATAATCTACCGTGTTTCTCCGAAAATAAGACCTACCCATAAAATAAGCCCTAGCAGGATTTCTAAGCATTTGTGCAATATAAGCCCTACCCTGAAAATAAGACCTAGTGATGGGCGTGGCTACACAGCCTATCTGCACAACCCATGCATTTCATTGCAGAGCGGTAAAGAAGACAAACAGCCTTTTTCATTTTCCCCATGAGAGCTCTATTGCTTGACATGAGAGATTGGGGCCAGTGGTTCTAAAGGAAATAGAGTCACAAGAAATTCAGGATGGAATTCAGGGTTTGGAGAATTACAATGATGTTCCAGAAGAAGACGACTTAACTATATTTGAATAAATGTAGATTGTTGTACCATACATAAAAAAAAAAATAACACATCCCCTGAAAATAAGCCCTAGGGTGTCTTCTTGAGGAAACATAAATATAAGACCTTGTCTCAGTTTTGGGGAAACACGGTAGTAGCAATAGACTGAGGGAGAAATCTAGCAAGACCTATCTGTTCAGATTCTTCTTGGACTCTGTATAGCATTCCTTCCTTCTGGGTCTATGGTGGGACCCTCTGAAATGAGGCTCTTAATCTAATACCTACCCTCAAACAAGGTAGGTCAAATAATTTCTTTATGGTCAGCTCTGATACAGAAAGGCAGGGCAAGGTTAGAGTAATATTTCTAGGTTTTATGGCTGGCTTTGGGGAAAGTTTCTAGTTTCTGTGACCCACCTTGGGGAAGAGTAATTCTGGCTTCTATGACTTGCTTAGAAAAAAAAAATGAGGGTTGACAGACAGAGGGAAGGAGTTCAGAGAGACTTTGGTTCTGAGGTTGCTTCTAATTTCCTTTAGTTGAAAGTATGCCAAAATGCCATACTTTCGGGTATCATTTTCTAAGACCTAATGCTCCCCAAATGTAAGCATTTGTCTCCTTCTATGTAAAATGGCAATAATATTAATATTACCTTTTGGAAAAGTTGTGAAGATTCCATGAATATTATTTGGAAAATATTGAGCATCGTGCTTAGCCAGTAGACGCTGCTTGCTATGGAACCACTGTTATTATTACAAATATTCAGCATTTAGAACGTCTGTTTTACAATGAATTCAAGCCAGCAAAGTTATCCAAATATCAAAAGTCCCATTTATAACTAAAATCATGATATAAAATTAGTGAATAGCATTGCATCAAGATAAAAAGAAAGTTTCAGTTCTTGTCATGGTATCATTGACTATGCTGGTGTAAGTATTACTAATATAACTATGCATGAGTTTCAAAGGTTACTTTGGAATGCTTGCTATCATCTAAGTATGTATAAGAGATAGAAAACAAGTGACTGCAAAGCTGGGCTCTGCTGTCATAGGGAATTCAGAAGACCTTCCCAGAGCAAAAGGTAACTTGCAAGTTTTTTGCAATGTCCTCTAATTTGTCTAGTTTCTTTCAGATTGGCAATATCAACTCCACATCTGAACAGCTCACATATAAGCAGTGATGTGTCCCTCCTAAGGAGCTGCCATTCTCTCTGAGCTTCTTTCCAAGTTCCCTGACTCAGTGATAATTTGCTTTGTAGAAGTCATTTTTGAATTTGCTTTAGCAACGCAAAAGTAAAACTCTGCAAGGGAATCATGCTGAGCCTTGCTTAGTGAGAAGCAGGAAGTACACAGGGTACTTTTTTTGGATCCTAAAGTAAACAGCATGGTCTTAAACAAAGCTATTAAACCATGCTATTCTGAGTTTTTAAACAGGGAGATGTAAGACAGGCACCTATCTATACACTTCATGGGTAGTATCCCAGTCTGCGTAGGCCTTTTGCTTTAAAGAATTGAAGATGAAATGAAGTGGACCATCTCTAGCCTTCCTTACTCTTTTGGTGGCTAATGAAAATTAAGTGCCTGGGGTTAATCACATATCATATGTGGTGAATTTATAGAGCTTTCTGTTTACCCCTTCATGTGCCATATATGAAATCATCTTCAATTTAAAGATTTAACTTTAGACCTTTTACTTCCACACTTTGAGTTTGAAACTTAATACATATTGTCCACTGGTAAATGGTAAACATGCTTTCTCATTTTCTCTTCTTTAAAAAATCCTGTGTCTATGAAGATTTACACTTTCTATTAAAAAAAAGTATACTTTAGGTATTTTGGATCATAAAACATTAAACTTCTCCTAAACCCTACTGAACTTTAACTTTGAGCAGTAGTTGTCAAAATGAGGCTGAGAAATCCATGGAGGAGGCAAAGTGCTTCTTAGGGGGTTCATTGGGAAATTTTGATATTTAATATTATATAAATTTTGATATTTAAATATATACATTTTGATATTTGATATTATAGCTTTTTGTTGTGAGGGATCTCTTGTACATTTTGGCAAGACCCCTGACCTCTCCTCATTAGGTTCCAGTAGTCATCCTTCCCTTATCCCGACCTGAGTTGTGACAATCAAAAATGTCTCCAGACTTTGCCAAATCATCCTTGTTGAGAATCAGTACCGAGATGCTTTCTACCATTTTAACCCTTATTCTCTTGTTGAGTGTACAGTGGAGTTTTTCAGAGACTGCATGGTGTGTGATCTCAAAACATGTTTTTATCTGAAAAGTGTAATTTTGCCTTCCTAAAAATTTGTAATGTAGTTATATCTGTATATATAACAAGATGTTTGCCACTTTAATCGTTTTTAAGTGTACAGTTCAGTGGCATTACTTTACTTTCACAATGTTGGGCCACCTATTTCCAAAAGTTTATCATCACCCCAAACAGAAACTATTAAAATTAGGTATTAATTCCCCATTCCCCCTCCATTCTGCCCCTGGTAATCTCTAGTCTACATTCTGCCCCTATTATTTTGTGTATTCCAGATAGTAAAAATAGGTGGAATCATACAATATATGTCCTAGTGGGTCTGGTTTGTTTTATTTAGGTTAAAGTGTTCAAGGTTCATTCTTGTATAGTATGTGTCAGAATGTCTTTCATTGCTATGGCTAAATAATATTTCATTTTATGTATAAAACACATTTTGTTTGTCTGTTGATGGGTGCTTAGTTTTTTTTCTTCACATTTTGACTACCGTGGATAATGCTGCAATGAATGCTGGCATACAAGTATTTGCTTGAGTCCTTGTTTTCAATTCTTTTGAGAATATACCTAATAATAGAATTTCTGGGAAATATAGTAATTCTATGTTTAACCTTTTGCGGTATTATAAAACTGTTTGCTACAGAGACTGCCTCAATTTATCTACCAGCAATGTATAAGAGTTCCTGTTTTTCCACATCCTTTCTAGAACTTTCTTCCATATTTTGGACAACATCCATCCTAGTATGTGTAAACTGGTACTGTATAATTGCAGTTTTGATTTGCAATTACCCAATAATTAATTATGCTGAGAATATTTTCATATGCTTATTTTTCATTTACATATCATTTATATTTATATTCTTTGCTCATTTTTAAATTGGGTTGTTTGTCTTTTTTGTTGTTCAATATTAGGAGTTTTTAAAATGTGTCTCTCTATATTCTGGATATTAAACCCTTCTTAGATGTATGGTTTGCAAATGTTTTTTCATGCTGTAGATTCATTTTCACTTTCTGATAATGTCATTTGATGTACTTTTTAATTTCATGAAATCCAATTTATTTATCATTTTTTGTGTGTATGTATGTAATTGGTATCATATTAAAAATCCATTGCCAAATATTAGGTCATGAAGATTTACTCTTAAGCTTCTACCCTTATAAGAGTTTTACGGTTTTAGTTCTTATATATAGGTCTTGTATTCATTTTGAGTTAATTTTTATATATGGAGTGAGAAAAGTTTGCAACTTTATTTAATTATTATTAAATAAATAATAATAGTTGTCCCAGAATCATTCGTTGAGGAGACTGTTCTTTCCCTATTTAATGGGGAACTGCTCTAGAAGCTGAATTAAGGATGTTGTATTTGGGGGCTCTTTGATGGCTTGGGTGCTGAATTTGTGGGGTTTTGGTTGGCTAGGGGCATTGTCCAATATCAAAAGAACTTTAAAAGACAGTCTCTTACAAGTACAATACTTCCTGACTTGGGGGACAAATCATTGAATGAAGTCAATTCAGGAAAATTGTTGTCATTGTCCAGGAAGCTATTGTCCAACCAAAAGACAGGCAGCTGGTGTTTATTTCTTCCCTTTAAGGCATGAGGGTTAGCACCTTTATAGATAAGGCGGTCCTGATCGTAAACTGGACTGCATTTACACAAAACAGCCATATATACATATATTTTTATGCATTCATGACATACCTAACTTTTTCTTAATTTTCTAGGCTACATGGTGTACCTGTGAGTTTTTTAAAAATTATCACAATATTCAAAAATTTTCCAATATATTTATTTGAAATAATCCACAAATAAGTGGACCTGCATAGTTCAAAATAATGCTGTTCAAGGGGCAACTGTATTTTTAAAATGTTTAACAAAAATATTTTAGATAAAAACTTCATTTTTAAATAACTATATTAAAGCCAAATACTAACAGAAATTGGAAAATCTAAACAAGGTATTCTACTTTAATGTCAATAAATTAATGTAATGTATCTTATTTTTATTTTTTTAGGAAAACACTTTGGAAAAGAAAAAGAATTCATGCCAGTGTAGAACTGAGAATAGATATAGTTTTATATGATAATAAGAAAACGTATTTTAAACAAAAACACACAGTAAAGATTCATTTATAAATTATCTAAAATTATAGACTATCTAAAGTATGATTGGATTTGTTTAATATAAGGGTATTTCTATCTAATTAATTAGTAATCTACTTTATCAAAATTTGCAGTTCTGTACATCCATTACTTATATTAGGTTCTAAAGTCTTTTCACTAAAATGAATCTTTGGCTTAGTAATCCAATCATATTACCAAGTTTCAGTCATACTGGAAAATTTCCCTCAATTGCTGTCGTGTGATTTTAGCATTCCTTCCTTTTTCGTAAGTTTTGAACTCCACAGCAAATCTTATCAATATATTCACGAATTTTTTAAACAAATGATTGCTAATGAACTTGAAGTTTTGGTATAGTTAAATATGAAGAGATTTAAATTTTTCTATTGAATAATCAACTATATATAATAATACACCTATGATTTCCTTAATTCTTCAAAATAAAATTCTTATAGAGGAATTTTGTTATATATTTTGGCATACTTTGTTCAATCTTCTCTGGAAAGAGATATGTACTTATAAGCAGTATATGAGAGTGTTTTTCTTTCACAACTTTTCCAAAATATGGATATTATTCTTTTTAATGCTTTGTTACAAAAAAGAGCTCCCTTACTGCATGTGTCTCATTAAGGTACCATACACACGTGTACACACCCACACCCACACACACACAACATTCATTACCCCATTGTATCAGCTGGAAAATGTTTCCATATGTTTGCTATAAGAGTCATAACAAAATGTCATAATAAATAAATCTATGATTAACTATATTTTGTTTTTCTTTCCAGTAAATTCAACAGAATCAGTATGTTATTCAGTTCTATTTAAATTGTGATTTAGAAATATGTACCAGTCTGTGAACTGTTACTGGCCCATCTTAAGGTAAATATATGAACTGAGAATAAACACATGGAAAATTTTATAGCCATATAATATATATACCTTAACAGCACAGAAATTTCAACTCTTAGTCATATACTTCAAAGATATATAAAAACATTTCATATCAGCAGGAATTGTTCTAGCTCTAAATGGAAACCAATTTGTGTGCATTAGCTGATGAATGAATAGATTTTTTAATATTTATGTTATTGAATTATATTCTACAGTGAAAAGAAATGAAGTAAAGCAATATAATAAATATATATGAATTTCAGAAACATAATGAGGAAACATAATGAAAACCAAGTAAATGAAAAAATAAACAATGAGATTCCATTCATACAAACTTTGAAAACATGAAACAATGAAAAATACTTTGATTAATGATACATAATTGCTAAATTTCTAACGGGAAGCATGAAACACTGAGTAAAAATTTTAGTGTAGTGGTTACCTTTTAAGTGAGACAGGGCCTTGGGATCAAGAGGTTTCTTGAAGATTTGCAACTCTCACTAATTTTCTACTTATTAAATTATTTTTAGGTAAAAATTTCTGATAAAAGTATCTAAAAATGATCTGAACAAGAAACAATGATTGAGCTGTAGTTGGTAATATAGATCTCTGATTCCCAATATAATTAAGCATACAAATAACCTGGTTATTGTTAAAATTAAATTTTGATTCAATAGATCCTGAGTGGGATCTAATATTCTGCATTTCTAATGAATTACCAATGGAAGCCCATCCTTTCAGTTTTCAATCCAAACTTGAGTACCAAGAATCTAGATCTCATTAAATAACAAAGATAAACAACAGTAAAGAGAAAGAAAAAGAGTGACAGAGAGAAAAATTAATAGATATAGGAAATCAAACAAATTTAAAGATACAAATATGATTATGGACATATATCCTCATTTATGTCTTAATTCACTTTGACTCAATATTAGTATCGATTTTGGTGCAGAACAAGGATGGTCTTTTGAATCAGAAAATATGTTGAATCTCAAATTTTTGGATGTAACTTTTGGATGTAATTTTGTGAAATTACTTTAAACTATATTCATCTCAACTATATAATGATGAAGATAATGCCTACCTTTTAGGGAAGTTTTAAAAATTAAATATGATCATTTTCAAAAAGCACTTAATGTAATTATTGCCACAGAATGTTAAGATGTGATAAATTATATGGAGTATATTAAGCAATTGATGCTAATATGTTAACACTTTATTTATTTATTTTTTATTTTTTTATTTTATTTTATTTTTTTTTTGAGACAGAGTCTTGCTTTGTTGCCCAGGCTAGAGTGAGTGCCGTGGCGTCAGCCTAGCTCACAGCAACCTCAAACTCCTGGGCTCAAGCAATCCTACTGCCTCAGCCTCCCGAATAGCTGGGACTACAGGCATGTGCCACAATGCCCGGCTGATCTTTTCCATGTATATCAGTTGGCCAATTAATTTCTTTCTATTTATAGTAGAGACGGGGTCTCGCTCTTGCTCAGGCTGGTTTCGAACTCCTGAGCTCGAGCAATCCGCCCACCTCAGCCTCCCAGAGTGCTAGGATTACAGGCGTGAGCCACCCTGCCCGGCTAACACTTTAAATTACATAATACTTTATTTGTAAAATATTATTTTTCTTTATTTTATATTTTGTGTTTGTTTTATGAGAAAATGATAGTGGCCAATTCAATTCTATTGAATCGACTCCCTTTGCAATGCTATATGCTGGAATTCTCCAGAGAACACTGGGATTTAATCCTTGGTTTCCATTTTGTCAGACAATGAAATCATCATCAAATACCAAACAAAAATAATACAGAAATATGCTTATAATACTTATATAAATGGGTTTTCTTAAGCTTTCCCAAATCTTGAAACTGATTTATATAGATACAAACAGTTCTCACTTTGCAATTTTCTACAATGCACAAACTTCATGGTTAGGTAGCTAAACCATGGTTTAGCTACCTAACACGAGTCCCCTGTAATAGGGTTGATATTTCATTTATCATGGTATATTATGTTGTCAGTAATTAGATAAAGTAAAAAGGTTGTTGCTTCAGTCTACAATGAACCACTAACTACATAAATAATAGATGTACAACATAATCAGTAACAAAAAAATCATATCACTTCCAAAGTTTGTCAAAGATTCTCCCTGTGCAGCTGTTATTCAGTGCATGTTTAGGCAGAATAGTGTGTAGTTTTGCTGATTTCTCGTCTCACAATGTAAATCCATGTTTATCATGTTACAAAATGGATAATTCATGTAGTAATTGGCAAACCAAGATGAAAGTGCAACAAAGAAATGAAAAGCAATAACATTGGAAGAAAAATTGGAATTAAAATGTAAATGGAGTTATACAAAAAAATCCCAGACTGGGAATGTTGATACTGGGGTCTTCCTGGTGCCTCTAGAGGAACACAGTGAAAGTGAACTTATTAACATAAATGTGGAAAGCGATTGTGGCAAAAAAAAGGATTAAGATGTCCTAGAGAATCTGAGACCAGCAAAACACTTCATATTAAGAGAACTCTCAAAGATGTTTCACTACATTGAAAGTGCACAATATTAAATATAGGTGGCCTACCCAAACTTAGAAATGAGCAAGACAATTTGCCAAGACTTGGAAAAGATACTCACTCCATATTAAAAGCTATATAAAAAGAAGGTATTCACTGTTCAAATTATTCCTAATAAATTGTCTACAAAGAACTAAAACACTTTTAAACGAGTATACCAAATAGATATTAGTTCTATTTTTCATTTCCCTTTAAATTTTTAACAGACATTAATAGAGATCTTGATATTTTGATAAAAATTATGAATTATGAAATAATTATAATTTTCCTACTAATTATGAAGATTATTTTTCATATTTTCAACTTTCAGTCATTTTACAGTCCCACACAACCATGCAATATGGACTGCTTGCAGATTAACGCTGAAGATGATCCTTAGGGCTAAACTTCTGCATGTTTTTACATCCCTAAACTAATTACATATAAATCTTCTTTCAATTGGTTATGACAATCTGACATGCTTAGATATAGAGCCATATTTTCAAACAAAATAATGCAGCTATTATGTTTATACATTTCTGATTTTGTTTATTTCTATTCCTACTCATTTATTTTGTTCTAACCATTGGTTCCACTGTGATGCAAATTCTCAGAGTTTATACAGTTTTCTAGTATAATTTGCATAGCTTAAGTAATGTGCACAGATGTTTAATTAGCTTCTGCAGAACTACATACTTATTAAAAGATATTAGTTAACTTCTTACAAATCCCTTAGAAAATTCAAATAATAATTTAAAGAGAGCTCAAAATAGTCTGAAAATTTATAAAATCCAAACAGAAATCATAGCTGCAAAAAATGAACATATTTTTAAACCATATTGCACTAATCTAATTTGTGTGCATTTGTTAATCTATATTGTTTTAAGAGAAAATGTTGTGTTTTGTAAAAACTATGCTTAGAAATTCTTATACGGAAACTTTAGGCATAAAAATAAGTAAGAAATAATAATTCAAGGCTTTAAATAACCAGACTTCCATGATCATAAGAACAAGAGTTTCTCTAACATTGCAAGTGCTTTTGGCTCTGCTGTTCAAGACCATTAGTAAGTGTTTCATAGCAACATAAATAAGTTTATTACTTTCCATTTCAGATACTCCTTTATCTTTCCACTGGTAATTGTGCTTTTTTAAAAATATATAACAACTGTATTGAGATGTAATTTATATTCCATACAATTTACCTGTTTAAAAGTTTACCATTTGGTGGCTTGTACAGAATTGTGCAACCATCACCACAGTGAATTTTATGGTTTTTATTACTTAACAGTTCTTTATATTTCAACATCATTCTGATTTTTTTCCAAGAGAAATGATATATCATGATGGCTTTTTACCTACCCTTCTTATAATGTATCATATCTAACTTCTGTTTTAAAATTATTGATTCAGGGATATCATTTCAGCAATAGTGATTGTATTGTTATTTAATGAAAATTATTATAAATATACAAATAGTAAAACTTATAAATTACTTTTTCCTATATCCTATTATTTTTACTGTATATCATAATAAAATAATAAATACCAAAATAATCGGTAGAAAGTTCTAATGTTTAACAGCAATATGATTCTTAGGATAATGACAAATTTTAGTATTATTTTATCAATCTAGAAAGAAAATATGCACCTATTAGAAATCACTCCTCATTTATTGCAAATCACATAAGGCCTAGGAAAGCACTAATCTATTTTTATATCTTTGTCCAATACAGCTTTTCTCCTACCCACTTTCTTGGTACTGTTATTGCCAATATTATACATCAGTATTCTATAGGCCCAATAATAAAATTATAAATATTGTTTTTACAATTTCTTCTTCAATAAGGTAATATAAGAAAGGAGAATACATATGTATTTATACTTTCTTTTATAATTATCTAAATATCTTCACTGATGGTATTTGTTTTTTTCAGGAATTTGAATTACTGCCCATGGACATTTGCATTTAATCTGAATCATTACTTTAGTATTTCTGGTGATACGTGTATACTAGCAATTAAATTCTCTCAGTTGTTTATTTGTGAAGGCCTATTTTGCCTTCATTTGTGATAGTTTTGCTGGATATAAGAATTTTGATTGACAGTTTATTTTTTTCTTTGCGCACTCTGAATATATCAAACTATGGCTGCCTTGTTTTCATTTTAATTGAAAGTCCACTTTTAATCATATTGGAGTTCCTTTGAACATGATGAGTCATTTTTCTCTTTTGCTTTCAAATTTCTGTTTGTGTTTATCTTTTAGCATTTTTCACTGTGATACATTTGTTTGTTGTTCTTTTTGTATGTGTCCTTCCTGGGTTTCACTGAGATAAATGTTTTCCTTCAGCTAGGGGAAATTATCAACCATTATTTATCATTTTATACCTCCTCTCCTGGTATTTGTATCACACATATATTGGTGCAAATAGAGATGTTTCATATTTCTCAGAGACTCTGCTCATTTTGCTTCATCTTTTTAACTCTGTTGTTTTGATTACATAAAATGCTACTGATTTTTCTTCAAGCTGACTGCTTCTTTCTGCTGCCTGTTTGACTCTATTATTGAGCAGCTCTGTTGATTTTGTTTTTACTGTAGTTCATTGCAGTTTTGTACAATAATTTGTACAGAATTTTCATTTGGCTTTTTAAAATAATATGCATGTCTTATTGATATTTTCTCTTTGATGAGGTATTGTCATTAGATCTTCCTTTTCTACTTTAAGTATAATTTCCTATTTTTTGAGCATATTTTCTAATGGTCCCCTTTGAAGTCTTTGTATGTTTAATCTGATATAGTGGCCCTCTCTCACAAATGGTTTCTTTCCTTTTTTTTTTTTTTTTTTTTTTACCCATGCTGGATTTGTATTTTTTAAACGCATTCTCCAGTTCCATTATTTATGTGTTAGAGACAAGAAAAAAGGTTGTATTTCCCAATCCCAGTATGTTTAGGCTTAGCTTGTTCCTGGCAACCTGAGCAAATCTTTTCTAAGCTCATATTTGTTATGGTATTTTGTCAAGTACAGCCAATACCAATTAATTTATATTCAAACATTTTGTTTTCTCAATATTTTAGCTTTGGTTATAAGTTCATTTGATGTATCATTTACCTTTACAAGTTGCAGCATTCCCCAACAGTTTTGCTCAAAGTTTCTTTCTCTGCATGTTCTCTCTCTCTCTCTCTGAGTTATGTTAATGTAGACATCATACTTATATATATATTTTTTTAGAGAGATCTCTCACTCTGTTGTCTGTGTTAGAATGTAGTTGTGTCATCATAGTTCACTGCAACCTCAAATGCCTGGGCTCAAGCAATCCTCCTGCCTTAGCCTCCTGAGTAGCTGAGACTATAGGCACACACTACCACAACAGCTAATTTTTTTATTTTTTATTTATTTTTTGCAGAGATAGGGTCTTGCTACGATGCCCAGGTTGGTCTCAAACTCTTGGCCTCCAGAGATCATCCTGCCTCAGCCTTCTAAAGTGCTAGGATTACAAGAGTGAGCCACTGTACCCAGCCTCATACATTTTCTTCCTTTTTAAAATTTTTTAATATTTTTTTAATTTCTGGATATTATGGGGGTACAAATATTTTGGTTATAAGTAATGACTTTGCCTCACCCAAGCCAAGGCTAAAGGCATGCCCTTCCCCATACAGTGTGTACCACATTGATTAGTTGTGAGTTTACCTACCCCCACCTCCCCTCCACCAGACCGACACCAAATGAATATTGTTGCCATGTGAGCACCTTAGTGTTGATCAGTCAGTGCAATTTGATGACAAGTACATGTGGTGTTTATTTTCCCATTCTTGTGATATCTCACTTCGAAGGATGGGCTCAAGCTCTATACAGGATAATATGAGGTGCTAGATCACCATTGTTTTTTGTAATTGAGTGGTATCCCATAGTATACATACCACATTTTATTAATCCACTCATGGATTGAAGGGCACTTGGGTTGCTTTCACATCTTTGCAATTGTGAATTGTGCTGCTATAAACATTCAAATGCAGATGTCTTTATTATAGAATGTCTTTGTTAGTTGCTTAGTAGTGCTATTGCTGCATCAAATGGTATTTCTATTTTTAGATCTTTGAAGTATCTCCAAATGATTTTCCACAGGGTTGTACTAATTTGCAGTCCCACCATCAGTGTAAGAGTGTTCCAGTCTCTCCATATCCTCACCAACATTTGTTGTTTAGGGACTTTTTGATGAAGACCATTCTCACTGAAGTTAGGTGATATCTCATTGTGGTTTTATTTGCATTTCCCTAATGATTAGAGATGTTGAACATTTTTTATAGGTTTGCTGGCCATTATTCTGTCTTCTTTTGAAAAATTTCTGTTAGTGTCCTTTGCCCATTTATTGATGAAGGTTTGATTTTTTCTTGTTGATTTCTTAAGTTCTAGATAGATTCTTGTTATCAGTCCTTTATCAGATGTGTAGAAAGCAAATATTTTCTCCCATTCTGCAGGTTGTTTGCTCTCATATTAGTTTCCTTTGCTGTGCAAAAGCTTTGTAATTTGATCAGGTCCCAATTATTTATTTTTGTTGCTGCTGTGATTGCTTTGGGGGTCTTCTTCATAAATTCTTTGCTTAGGCTGATGTCTAAAACAATCTTCCCAATGTTTTCTTCTGGAATTCTTAAGGTTTCATGCCTTAGGTTTAAGTCTGTTATCCATCATTTGTTAATGGTACTGGCACAAGAACAGAGATATAGACCTTTGAAACAGGACTGAGAACCCAGATATGAAACCATATGCATATTGTCATCTAATCTTTGACCAAGTAGACAAAAATATAAACAGGGGGAAAGAATCTCTATTCAATAAATGGTGCTGGGAAAACTGAATAACTACATGCAGAAGAATGAACGTGGATCCCCATCTCTCACCTCTCACACATGGTTTCTGTTGTCTGCTTTTCCCCTCATGTGTAGGTTATGCTTTGCTGCATCTTTGTTGTCATATAATGGTTTTATTTTTTGTTTAAAACTCCGCATTTTAGGTAACATATTGTAGCAACTTTGGATGTTGGTTTTCCGAGGTTTTATGTTGTTGGTATTTGTTGTTTTTTGTTTAATGATTTGATTGAACTGTTTCAATGAAGTCTACTTCCCACATGGGATTAGGACTCTAATATTGCTTCACAGAGGGCACATTCTTGGGCATAAGTATAATCACCCTGGGGTGACATTAATTTTTGCTTGGCTATATTTGGCCCACTGTCCCTTTTCTTATCTCTTTATTAAACTGTTAGCTTTGTTGTTATCACACCAAGATATTATGCACCACTAATTGCTAGATGATTTTTGTATTGTTTTTGCCAGTTCCCTAGGTATAAAATGTCATACAGTCTGATTCATGTATATTCAGTCCCTTTTATTAAAGTTTATTTTTTTTGTTTGTTTGATTTTTGATCAGCCTTTGAGATTTGTTCTAACGCCATGAGGGCTCCTCTTAATTGTCTATTTCCCTAGTTTCCTCTGCTAAATCAGCGGGCCATTATCTACTTTACTGTTCTCCTGGTGCTACCAGCCTCATCTTAATTGCTTACACTAAAACCTCCACTGTTTTGAAAAGTGGGGTCTTACTCTTTCCTACAATTTATTCCAAATAAAGTCAGTTACTTTAGAGAAAATTTATATCTCTCTGTACTTATTGCCTGTGTCTGCTACTGGCCAAAATCACTGGAGCAGTGGGCAGAGACCGTGGTTTTTTCTTTCAGAGTGACACACTAGGTTTGCTAGTGAAGCCCTAAACGGGGATGATTACTTCCAGTCCCCTGGGCTTGCCTCTTCCAGTGTGGATTCTGCCCTTCAAACAACCTAGTCTGAGGACAATTGCAACTTCAGTATTCTTAGTCTGTGACAACTAGTGTAGATACTTTGTCTTAATAGCCATCAATTGGGTAAAAGAAGGAAACCTTGATATCTCTACTACACTCAACTCAAATTAAACCTCTGCAACAAGAATGTGCTATTGGGTGAGAAAGGTTGGTGGGCTGCCTCTCAACTGGCGATACCGTATTCCTTGATTAGGAGCTTTGGTGAAAGAAAATACTATCTTTTTTGGAGGGAGAGGGTTATGGCTTAAGTATCACAAACCCTTACTAATTATAGGGAGATTTAGTAAATTATTTTGAATATTTTTTTCTTTACTTGCTCTATATTATTAAGACAATTTCCAGATATAGTAAAGAGTTATATTTTTAATAATTTTTTAACAATTATGGCTGTGTTGCTGAGGTCCATGAAGCTCCTCACATTGTTATTTCAGAAGGAAGATCTAGGAAATATGTTTTTGTTTTGTTTTATTTTTTTGAGACAGAGTCTCACTATGTTGCTCGGGTTAGAATGCTGTGGCATCAGCCTAGGTCACAGAGACCTCAAACTCCTGGGCTCAAGAAATCCTTCTGCCTAAACCTCCTAAGTAGTTGGGACTATAGGCATGCGCCACCATATAAGATAAGAGCATAATTGATCACTAGAGATATGTGGGAATGAAAATTTTGGTCAAAGAAACAAAGAAAGAGAAACTTGGTAGGATTTGATGTCTTTGCATTTTCTCAGTAAATAACGTTTCTGTCGTCAGGAACATGTATTAATACTTCAGTGGAGGATGAAAACATGAAATGACAAGTATATAAATATGTATTTCATACTACTTTAAGTTCTATAATTTTTTATGTGGTGATATGTTGTGGAGGAAAATAAAGAGGTTGTCAGTTTGTGATTGGGCTGGGTAGTGATGGTTGTGTTTTAGACAGCATGTCAAGGGAAAGATTCTCTGAGAAGATGGCATGTAAGCAAAGATGTAGATAAGCCATCCATAAAGATGTAGAAGATGCAAGGGCACGTGCTCTAGACAACAGGAGAAAAAGGTGCAAAAATTCTTAACAGGAAAATTGCTGGGAAAGTTCACACCTTTTTAAATACAGCAGAAAATTCATCCTAGTGCAACAAAAGTGAGTGAGGGGAGGTTAGTAAGAGATTAAACAGCCTAAAAGGGATGCTGAAGAGCCTGGATGTTATTCTAGATGTCATGTGAAAGCCATCAGGAGGGTATGACCACGGTATGATATTATCCGGCTTATATGGGCGATGGTACGAACAGATTATTAAACATCACTTTGAATTTTGAGAGAAATACAGCATTGATAAACTTGATAGCAGGAATTAAAGAAAACAATACTTGTGTGATGGACATTGTCAGAAGAAAATTATATTCCTACTCAGCAAATTCTTGAAGAATCATTATTAGAAGTAGAGCACGCCTTATTTGATGTTTCAGTTTTGCTACTAGAAAACTTTATTTTCTACTTATTGCTCATATTCCTCCTATTGTTATTTTATGAGCATTCTGAATAACAGAATGCCACTTACTTATGGCCCTCATTTCAATCTTTACTTGTCAGAATTTCTCTTTATGTAATTGGAATTGCACAAAAAAAGGACGAGTAGGCCTTTTCTCCAACAACCTCCTCTCTTCTCTTCACGCCACTCCCAATCCTCATTCTCTACCGTAAAAAATTCCCTCAGTTGAAAGCCAATATTGAAAGATACATGGCAATCTCTTGAATACACACAGTGGTGCATGTAAATTTCTATGCACTTTAACATAGACTATTCTCTTGTTATTTTAATGCCATATATAGTGTATTCCAGAAGTTTTATGAAGTATTATGCTCAGAAAATGTCAGAGCTTATAGTGTAAAAACAAAAATAAATAGATAAACAAATGAAAACACACAACTGTAAACTCTGACATTTTAAAGAGAAAGCACACTCCTAACATGAAAGTTCAACCTTTGATTATTCTGTGATTGAGGTTTGAAGTTCTTAATAAATAGAATTTTTCTTCCTTTTAACCAGCATTAAAATTGTGAAACCATTTTGTGATATTGTATGTAAAATAATTATATTTATTTTTATTGTATCAGCTTACTAATTAATGATATAGAAAGACAAAATAAAAAAATCTACACATGGAACTAGAATTTCAAAGGCATGACATTCCATTAATCATGACTGCCCACCTTTCCTTAGTCTCTACTACATTGTATGATCAACATATTAAAGTCACAAAAAAAAAAAAAAACTTTAAAGAGTAAGCCACATTCGTAAAAAATGTATATTGAGTCAAATATTCCCTGGTGAGCAGAAGTTTGACAATTTTGAAATTGTATTAACTCACTAAAGCTGTGGACAATAAATTACTGCTATATCTAACCTGAATATAGTATAGGAAGCTCCAGCAATGTCTAATTTATCTCAGGAAAAATTAAGTTACTAGTGTCTTAGGTTTACTATGTATTTTTTCAACATGAAGTTAGACATTTTCACAAATATAAAAAATAAATATAATTACTCTTATTTTATAAATGATTAGTCGAGTAAGGGACTTACTCAAAGAAACAGTGCTAATAAAAGACCACCTCTCTTGCTTGTGATTACTATTGTATATTATTCCTAATACAACTACTTAATTTCAGCAAATTGCATGATTAAGTGAAATTTTTAAAAGCATGTTATTGCTTATCTATTGTTTTATATGTGGATTTTTTCCATAAATATGCATGTAGGCCATTATAAGTAAAATATGTTTTTGAAATTTCAGTGAATTTATGAACTTCCTGAAGCACATGCAAGGGTTTCTATGTTGTGTGGTTGGGTTTGAATGACGCTAACAGAGATCTGAAACTGAACTGCAGACCTTCTCAGGCTATTCTTTTGCATTTACTCACTGGGTTTCATAGAAGGATGTCATGATAAATAAAACCTCCACATGCGTTATTCAACTGAGCAGCTAATATTTATGTTTGTATGGTGCCCATGATTGGAAATGTTGTGTATATGTTGACTTATTTAATGTTCTTAACAACCTATAAAGTAGGTTGTTTTTATTATAACCCAAATTTTATAGCAGAGGAAACTGAGGCTCAAAGTGGTGAAGTTATAATATTTGCTTGCATAACACAACTGAGAAAGGAAATGTTGAGTTTGAAGCCAACTAATCTGCTTCCAGAGCCCTTACTTAGAGCCATTATGTTGATAGGAATTATATTAGACATACTTTTACCTTCTCCCGAAGACAATTGCTCTCAATTTTCTTTAGTATCCTTTCATAAAATTTTTTTTTATTACTTAAAAGGTTGATAGCAAAATGTTAAGTATATAAAATCTAAATTATGAACTATGAATACCCTTTTTAGATGCAAGGTCTTTATAATTGGTTCAAATTATCTGATAAATCTTCCTTTTCTTCTTTATGATTATTTCTAGAACTAAGCTTTTTCTTTAGATAAATGACTTTTCATGTCTTCATGAGAATGTCTAGGTCCAAGATGAAGATTTCTGAAGTCATGAAAACTTAGGGAAGAACAAATGAAAATAAAATACTGTCTTTTCAGCCACCAGAAGAGGGTTAGGGTGGGAGAAAAGGGGAGGCAATCATTTTATTAACTGAAAAGTTGCCCTCATACATTCCTGGGCACTCTATGCTTTCTTGGAAACTACTAGTATCTAACTTCCTGCCATATTGCTATTCTGACATTATAATTATATATGAAAGTGTATCATAAGGTATAATCCATAAGCCACATATCTAGCACCCAAATTCTTTCTCTTCCACAGGGTTAATGTCAATGAGAAGCGTCCAAGTTATTCTATAACCTTTCAGACAGAACTTAATGGTACAGTGTGGTAAAGGAGACATATGCTTTGATCTTTCAATCATAATTTTGTAAACTACCCCACTCCCAGAACTGTCTTGATTGCAATGGTGGCCAGATGATTACATGCCTCTTTTTTGCCCATAGTTGTTTGCACAGGGATGGAATACGTTTAAGCATTTTTTTTTTTTTTTTGGCCTGCCTGTTATCATTCTTTATCATGCTTTGCTAACTACTCCTCTATTTGATATTTTTATAGTCCCAGTGTGACCAGTGCCAGGTCCAAGTTCTAGAGGAGAGCACATGACTTAGGGAGGTCACTCTACTGTATACCCCAGCCACATTGTGAGGTTCATGGCGAGTATGTGAGGTCATATGAGGTCATGTACTCACCTGAGTGAGTGAAGCATTTCCCCCCCACCCCCCGTGGAAATGTTCCTGTAGAAATTGTGAAAGAAGCACAGGTTCCCTTAAGATGATTAGCTGAGAACATTTTGTACCCTTAGAGCCACTAGTAGCCATAGTCAACATGACACAGGGCAGCCTACCTGATTAGGAAAGCAACAGACAGGTAAGCAGAACACAAATAGGTGTGGAGAAATACACCAGAATTTCCATCATTTAACCCCTACATGCTATCTATCTTGACTGATGTTTTATATGCCTCTATTAATTCCAATTTATCATAAAAATTAACTTTTATTTTTTATTTTGTTTAAGCAAATTTGGGAACAGTGCCTGTCCCATGATATGAAAATAATTTTAAGTTTTACTGACACCTAACACTTTAAGAACATTTAAGAAAATGAGGACAGTGACAGGTTGAGATGGGATGTTCTCTGGAGACTGAAGCTATAGTAAAAGCAAGCAAATCAACGTAAAGAATGTAACTGTCTATTTGCAGTGATTTTCCATACCGAGATGCGAATCTGCTTTTCTGATGACCTAATTATTCCACCCATACCTTAATTCCATAGGCTAGAAATGTTTCTTTTCTTTTATTCCTTATAATATTCCTCTTTGGATATTTCTCTAATACATGTGGATTCGATTATGAGTTTAGATAAAGAATTTAAGACATCTAAGAAAGAGGAAGTTAAACATTTTGAAAGACTATTTTATACTCTAGAGAAGCAATATGCTGTCTTACCCATGCTAAGTGTCAAATAATGGTGATGTCTACAGTTAAAATATTCTCATTTTTATATTGTTCTTGTAATACCAAGGGTGCAATAGCTACACGGAATGGAGATTCCAGCAATAATAATATACTTTTATGCTATGAGGATTTCAACTTTCCCAGAAGTACTTAAATAATCTAATTAAAAGAGGATAGGTGAAGAGACAGATGCATTCTGACTTATAGCTGCCACTTGGTATCTGTAAAGGAAAAAATTGCCAGGTATTCTTCCCTCATACAAGCTACAGCCAATAAGAATCTTCAGGAGGCTTCTCCATGACTATTTCTCATGCCTCTGTGAATCATACTCACAGAAACACACATAAAAAACAAACAGATAAGCTTTAAAATTTATAAAACCTTAATTTTAGAAGTAGTTTTTCTCATTTTTTTCCTTAGTATCTATTCACAAAATTGTATTTTATGGCAGAAAAGTGAATGCAAATATGTTAATAACACAAAGCAATTCTTGTAGTATGGGTACCCTTATAATTAGTTTGAATTATCTGATGAATCTTTCTGAATGAGGATAAAATAAGCTGGTTATTCTAGCAACATTACATCCAAGAAATAGGAATGTGTGCAACTACAAATACTTCAATAACTTCAATACTGAGGCAAATAAGAGGATTTCTTTGGAAAATATGATTATGTATTTCTCACCATATAAAGAGATCAAACACTGCTGAATCTGGGCCACATTTGTATTGGCTCACATCATACTGGCTTATATATTGTCTTTGAATCAGCATATTCCAAGTAAGTTTTTTTGATATTTTGCTCATGTTGAAACATTCAAATTTTGGCAAAACTGGGCTCTCAAATCTATAACATTTGCCAAGCAGAAATTAAGTAGTTACTAATAACGTTAGAAAGGATATAATCTCAGGACTGTCAGGACCTCAGCTGAGCTGAGCTGAGAGAGGGAGCAAGGAAGCACAAGAGCAAGTGCTAAGCTGCTGAGTTGCCAGGTGTCAAAGTGGCTGATTACATCAATAAGCCAAAAAAAAAAAAAAAAAAAAAAAAACCACGAAAGAGTTAAGATTGTAATCCCTTACTGCAGTGGTTTAAGTAAGAGACTAAAACTTGAGAAAATGCTGACTGCCTCTGAGCCATTTTGTTCTGCTCCAGTCAAGGTCAGATGGATCAGCACACACGCTGGGGTCCTCTCCCTGTGGAGGGAGCCCCCAGAGAAAAGACTCCAGCAGTTTTATGGACCCTGGGGTTGGGAGGGCGCTGGGGGGTGGGGGACTGAGACTGAAAGGGTTCTGAGCACCCAGTCAGCATATCTCCATCTATGAGGAGACCAGGGGAAGCCCCTCTGCCCAAAGCCTCAGACAAAGTAACCTAGGAACCCAGGCTTAGGGGCCAGGAATGCCAACATGTGAAAGAGCAGGCCAGGCCAGAGCGGCCGGATTCCATGACTGCAACTCACTTCCAGCCGGCAGCACCCTGTCTGTGCGCCAAGCCTGGTGTGGGGCAGGCGGTTTCTCCACAGCAGGTCTGCCCGGTAAAGCCTTTGTCAGGCTTCCAGTGGAGCCGGAAAAAATCCATGTGATTTTTTCACCAGGAGCTGCATTTTTCAAGGGCATTGATGTATAAATCAACTCTTGGAATGAGCATGTAAATGTAATTTGGATCTAGCACAGTTCCTGGTACTTAGTGGTTGTGTAATGGATTTATGGATATTTCATGGAAAATATAGTATTTTCAATGAAGCCTTTAAGAATTTTTGTGTATGTATAACTTAAATAACATTAACCCAGCAATATGTTTTGGCAAAATATAGTACAGAGGTGGAAATTAGGAATTCAATATTAAGTTTGCCATTAGAGAATCCTGAGTTATTCTCCTTAGCAGTTTAGTTTATTTACATTATATTTATAGTTTATAAAAACTACATTTTATTTTATTTTTTTAGTTTTAGGGTCAACCCTTATTCTTTCTCTTTTATTAATGCTGAGTCATAGATAAATCAGTATATTTATATGCTAAGGGAACAGTTTTATTATTTACAAGTTCTATATAATCTTAATGCAATGGAAAAATACCAAGAACAGAATAACAAAATCTCATATACATATATAGTACTTGATAACATAACACTAGCTTATTTAATATTTTCTTTATTTAGATTTTCAGTTTTCTTTTATTAAACCATTGACCTTTGCTTGTTGTCTACTGTCATCATTGTGTTAATTATCCTAATATTAAGAGTTTATTATTTTGTGAGTCAGACTTCCAGCAGATGACAAATGATGCACAAAGAAGAGGAAATCGAGAAGTGTGCAGCAGGATTAAGAGAAACCAGCAGAGGGTTATGTGATACTCTATGGCTTGCCTCTGATGAGGATCACTACCCAACTTAAGAGTAAAAGAATAGGAGTAGAAAACTTACTTAAATGTCCAGGGAGCAGGGGCAGCCTGACAGGAACTATAACTCTTACTAAATTGAGGCAGTCAGATGTTTGCTACCTGTCAAACAAGGGCCTGGAGAAATATATAACTCGACCCGATATTCTCCACTCTCCTCCAGTCTCTAATATCTTGATGATGCACACTTCTCCCACTCCCTACTGGTTAATTGGTGAAGGGTTGGCAAAATATTGATCACAAAGCACAGCTGCTATAGTTATCACTTCTGTAACTGAGCATGGAGCCTAAATTGATCATCGACCATCAATCTCTTAGTTTACAACTGATTGCATGTTCCTTTCGCCTTCTGTCAGAACCTCAAATGGATGGAGGTTTTCCTGTCAAGGTGAACAAAGCTTTAATACTTCAAGATATGAGTCCTTGGTGGTCCTGTCTTCAGTAAGTGAAAGCACCTTTCCACGATGAGGAGCATTGCTTGTGGATGACTACAAAGAGAAGTCCCAGTGAATTCATTCAGGTCCACACAGAGTCCTGGCTCCCATTGAGAAATAATATCAAATTTATTCTTAATAATCAGAACAACCCAGACCAACCAGTATAGTTTCTTCTTCCTTTGTTTGTTGGTTCATCAGCATTAAGGGACCTAAATGACCAGGGGCAGTTTCAGCTTTCATATTTATGAAATTATTAGTGTGTCTCTTGGTGTAAGTATTCATCTCTTGGACTGTATAACCTCCAAACATCTGAGCCCAGGGTCATGGGAAGGGACGTAAAATCTCTTCTCTGGTCATTGCACACTATCATGGGAAGGATGTCTCACAACTTTAGCTAGGTCCTGAACCCTTTATTACTGGCTATGGGGAGAAAGCCTTATATATTGGCTGCTGGTCTCAGGTATATATCACCTATAGTAGAAGTTCAGCCCAATCTCTTGAAATAATATTCCCTGTGATTGAGTCTTCAGTAAGCCATTCAACCATTTCATGAAATAAACTAATTCTAGAATGAGAACCGAATGGTATATTAGTGATTTCATGGAATTTATTTTATAGCGTAAGATTCATGAGAATTCTTCTCTGTATATTCTTCTTCTCTGTATATAAATTTTTCTTCTCTGTATATATATTCTTCTCTGAGATGCTATACAATGGACATTCTGTAAGTTTTCAACTAATGGTGTTGGTCAGAGAATGCATACCTGGAATCAGAATCTAACCTTGAATAGAGAAATTGTGGGCCCTTCCATAATGAAAAGTGTAGAATTTGATACACCTGCTGGCATGTCATTATGCCATGCTATGTCTCAAGATTGGCTTCTGATATTGATGCATAGTTTACTCAGTAGTGAAAGGAGCCAGATTTGCCTTAGTGAGAGATATTTCATGTTTTTTTTTTTACTTCAGCATATTATCGGGGTACAAATTTTAAGGTTATGTATAATGCTCTTGGTCCCCCTCCCCCCTCAAGTCAGAGCTTCAAGCATGACCATCCCCCAGACGGTGCACATCTTACTCATTATGAATGTATATACCCTTCCCCTCCTCCCCCCTCCCACCTGCTCAATACTTGATAAATGTAATTCCTATGTGTCCACTTAGGTGCCGATCAGTTAATACCAATTTGCTGGTGAGTATATGTGGTGCTTGTTTTTCCATTCTTGGGATACTTCACTTAGTAGTATGGATTCCAGCACTATCCAGGAAAATACAAGATGTGCTATATCACCATTGTTTCTTAGAGCTGAGTAGTACTTCATGGTATACATATACCACATTATATTAATCCGCTCATGTATTGATGGGCACTTGGGTTGTTTCTACAGCTTTGCAATTGTGAATTGTGCTGCTATAAACATTCGAGTGCAGGTGTCTTCATTGTAGATTGTCCTTTGTTCTTTAGGGTAGATGCCCAGTAGTGGGATTGCTGGATCAAATGATAGATCTACTTGTATCACTTTAAGTTATCTCCATATTGCTTTCCACAGAGGTTGAACTAGTTTGCACTCCCACCAGCAGTGTAGGAGTGTTCCTATCTCTCCGCATCCACGCCAACATTTATTGTTTTGGGACTTTTTTTATAGAGGCCATTCATACTGGAGATAAGTGATATCTCATTGTAGTTTTGATTTGCATTTCCCTGATGATTAGAGATGTTGAGCATTTTTTGATATGTTTGTTAGCCATTATTCTGTCTTCTTTTAATAGTTTCTGTTCATGTCCTTTGCCCACTTTTTGATAGGGTTGTTTGTTTTTTTCTTGCTGATTTTTGTGAGTTCTAAATAGATTCCAGTTATCAGCTCCTTATCAGATGTGTAGGATGCGAAAATTTTCTCCCATTCTGTAGGTTGTCTGTTTACTCTCATGACTGTTTCTTTGGCTGTGCAGAAGCTTTTTAGTTTGATCAGGTCCCATTTATTTATTTTTGTTGCTGCTGTTATTTTTTAAGACTTTATATTTTTAGAGCAGTTTTAAAGTTCACAGTGAAATTGAAAGAACCAAGTTTATCCATATAACTCCTTCCCTACACATGCATAGCCTTCACCATTATCAACATGCCGCACCAGAGTGTACAGTTGTTACAACTGATGAACCTAAACTGACACATCATTATTACCTGTAGCCCACAGTTACATTAGGGTTGGCCCTAGGTGTTGTACATCTTATGGGTTTTGAACAAATATATAATGACATGTAACCACCATACCATATACATTTTTCACTGCCATAGATATCCTCATGATTCTATTCATCCTTCTTTTCTTACCACCTAACCCCTGACAACCACTAATCTTTAACTATTTCATTAGTTCTGTCTTTTCTGAAATGTCTAAAGTTGGAATCATAGCATATAACCTTCTCAAATCAGCTTCTTTCACTTAGTAATAAGCTTTTGTGTTTCCCCGTGTCTTCTCATAACCTCATATCTTCTTTTTACTGCTAAATGATAATCCATCATCTGAGTATATACAGTTTATTTATCCATTCACCTACTGAAGGGTGTCTTGGTTACTTTCAAGTTTGGGTTATTATGTCTAAAGCTGCTATTAATAAATATGCGAAGGTTTTTGTGTGGCAATAAAATTTCAACTTCTTTGGGTAAATGCCAAGAAGTGTAAATGCATTTTTAGTTTTGTAAGGAATCCACCAAACTGCCTTTCAAAGTGGGAATACAATTTGCATTCCCACCAGCAGAGAGAGTTCCAGTTACTCCACATTCTCTCCAGCATTTGGTGCTGTCAGTGTTCTGGATTTTGGCAACGCCAATAAGTATGTAGTAGCATCAATCTGTTATTTTAATTTGCATTTTACTGATGGCATATTATGTCAAGCAAAATTTAATTTTATTTTTCATGCGTATATCTTTTTAGGTGAAGTGAAATTGCATGTTTTTGAATTCATGCTTAGCCTCATTTTCTGCCACTATGAATACTTTGCACATAAGCTCACTAAGCAAGCTCAGGGTTGGCATGAAAAAGCTTCTGAATGACATCTGAAGGGTTATATCCAACTATTTATTGTGTCCTCCATTAAAGTGACATCTTCTAATGGGCATTATAGAGGGATATAAATATTTTTAATTCTGATCCACTCTGAGAGCTCCATCAAAATCTAACCTCTGTCACTAATTTTCCATTCTTTTTATTTCTGAGCTCCAGTCACTCAGTCAGCCAGTTATCCATAGCCCATGAATCTGTATAGTTGAATGTCAGTCCCCGCTCTATTTCCACAAAAAAGACATTCGTATATACCACCAGGCTCTTTTCCCACTAAGAAAGTTTAACCTTAAGGAAAGGTCTAAAAATAATGTACGAATTCTGGTGAGGTTAAGGTCAGTCAATAATTAGAGTGAAATTTGTTGTCTTAAGTAATTACTTTAGCAAGGAATAAAGACTTATGATAATCCTAGCATCCAACATAAAAGAATATGCAAAAGAACAGTAATAGAAACACAAATGTAGAAGAAATTATAAATAGACAAACTTAAACAAAGGGAAATTACTAGAAATATTTGCAAATTGTCTATAAAATGAAAGTGAATATAATTTATAAACTGTAGCTTTGATGACATGATTCAGTAATTATGCTTGGTAAAAGATAAATACACATAAGCACACAAGTACACCCACACACTAAAACTCTCACTAGGAAACAAAGGTCTTCTATATAGCAACAATTTAGTTATGTTGCTAAATGTATGGCATTTGGTATTAGAAAGCCTGGATTCATTCTGAGCACTGCCACTGTGTTGTTTCATTATAAAATAGTAGAAATTAAAATTAGTACAAATTTCCAAAGACTTGTGATGAACTACAGGGAAAAATCATTTGAAAATTACATGTATTAAGCACTCATTTACTACAATTTTTTTTTTAATTTCAAAATATTAAGGAGGTATAAATGTTTTAGGTCACATGGATCATTTTTGTAATTCTTGAGCTATAGGTGTGCCTGTCACCCAAATAGTGTTCATAGTATACATTAGGTTAGTTTATCATCTTCCTCTTGCCCCTCCTCCAGTTGCTTTCCACTGAGTTTCACTTCCCTCTGTGCACCTGTGTGCACATCAGTTAGTTCCAATTTAATAGTGACTATATGTGGTATTTGGTTTTCCATTGCTATAATACTTCACTTATGAAGAATGCTCTCCACTTCCATCCAGATTGTTGCAAAAAGTATTGATGATGAATATAAAAATCATCTTTTTCTGGTCGAGTTGTACTCCATAGTGTACATATACCAATTTTATTAATCTACGTATGAATTGATGAATATTTGGGATGATTTCACACCTTTGAAATTGTGAATTGCACTGCAGTACACATTCACATGCAGGTGTCTTTTTGATAAAATGACTTCTTTTCCTTTGTGTATTTACCCACCAGTGGAATTGCTAGATCAAATGAATGGTAGGTCTATTTTTTAGTTCTTTGCAGAATCTCCATGCAGTTTTCCATAGAGGATGAAGTCTCACCAACAATTTATAAGTGTTCCTTTCTCTTTACATCCATGCCAGCATCTGCTATATTTAGATTTGCTAATAAAGTCCATTCTAATTGGGGTAAGGTAATATTTCTTTGTGATTTTAATTTGCGTTTCCATGATGATTAGCGATGTTGAGCATTGTGTCATATGTTTCTTGGCTATTTGTCTTTCTTATTTTGAAAGACATCTGTTCATGTCTTTGGCCCATATTTTAATAGGGCTGTTTGCTTTTTTTCTTGATGATTTGCTTTGAGTTCTTTGTTCTTTGGAAATTCTGATTATTAGCCCTTTATTGGATGTGTAGCTTGCAAATATTTTCTCTCATTCTGTAGGTTGTCTATTTGCTCTGTTGATTGTTTCTTTAGCTGTGCAGAAGCCACTTAGTTTAATCAAATCCCATTTATTAATTTTTCTTGTTGCCATGATTGCCATTGGGGTCTTTTTCATATATTCTTTGCCTAGTTCAATTTCTAGAAGAGTTTTTTATCTTACATTGTCCTCTATAATTCTTACGTTTTCATGCCTTACATCTCAGCCTTTTATCCATCTTGTATCAATTTTTATGAGTGGTGAGAGGTAGGGGTCCTTTTTCATTCTTCTGTATGTGGCAATCCAATTTTCCCAGCACCATTTATTAAATAGGGCTCCTTTTCCCCAGTGTACATGGTTGTCTGCTTTGTCAAAGATCAGTTGGTTGTAGGTAGATGGTTTTATGTCTGGGTTTTGTTATGTTCCATTGGTCTATGTCTGTTTTTGTACCGATTCCATGCTATTTTAATTACTGTAACTTTGTAGTATAGTTTGAAATGTGGTAATGTGATGCCTCCAGTTTTATTCTTTTTGATTAAAATTTCTTTGGCTATTTGGGCTCTTTTCTGTTTCCAAACAAAAAATAGAATTATTTTTTTCCTAGACCTGTGAAGTATGACTTTGATAACTTAATGGGGATTTCATAGAATTTGTAAATTACTTTGGGTAGTATCAATGTTTTCACAATGTTGATTCTACCTATCTGTGAGTATGATACATTTTTCCATTTGTTTCATCCTCTGTGATTTCTTTCCTCAGAGTTTTGTAGTTCTGCTTGTAAATATCTTTCAACTCCTTGTGTAAGTATATTCCAAGGTATTTGATTTTATTTGTAGCTATTTGCAAATGGTATTGAGTCTTTGATTTGACTGTCAGCTTGAATGTTATTAGTATATAGAAATGCTACTAATTTATGTACATTGATTTTATATTCTGATATTTTGCTGAATGTATCAATTCCAGGAGACTTGTGATGGAATCTTTGTGTTTTTCTAGACAAAAGTTCATATCATCAGCAAAAGCGATAATTTGACCTCCTCTTTCTCTATTTGGATACCCTTTATTTCATTCCCTTGCCTGATTGCTCTAACTAGGACATCCAGGACTATGTTGAATAGAAATGGGGACAGTGCACATCCTTGAAAATATCATGAACAAAGAGATTTTAAAATATACCTTGGAGCATTCATGTTAATATTGTAAATGTGTCAATTATCCTTACATTTATGAGTACATTTAATACAATTCCACTCAAAATTCTCTTTTTTTCCCCACTCAGGTTGCCTAAAAGTTACATAAGTAAATGGCTTCAGAAAATAAACTTATAGTTCTATCTTATACCATTAGATACATTAACTAGAGATAGATAAAATATTAATGTTAAATAAGTAAAATTATTAACATGAATATCTGATATCTGTACACTGTAAAATATCTGATGCCGTCTGTCTGGAAAGTATTCAACTGTGTAATATGAAAAATAGTGACATTTATTGAGGAAGATACAAGACACATTATACATTGGACAAGGAGGCCTCAATCCCTTTCAAAGTAGGCATCTTGGGACCTCACACAGTTCTGCCCAGTGCCTCTTAACCTAACCCTACATGTTCAACATTCTCAGGTGTTCTGCTTGTGGCAGGCCTTCCAGAACCTGGATCCCCTTTGACATACTCTCTATCATCTTTGAAGCATTTGTGTCACACTTTTTTATTTGGGCTGCACTTATTACATTTTCCCCCAAAGCCTTCTGAATCATCTGAATAGTTCCCATGGAGGAATATTGAAGCTTAACACAAAATTTGATGCAGATTTGCTGCTCTACTCGCTTAGTCATTTTGAACACGACAGTCACGCAGTACATGTGCTTGCTCCATGGTGTCTAACGCCCTAATGACTAGTACAGGGAAGTCATCATTGTTCACACATCCATATTCCAGTCCACTCTCCTTGGCCACCAGGTTACAGTGATAGTATACAAACTGTTTCCATTATATTAATAATGTCTGGATACTTTCTGGACAGACTTCGTATGTGAAGTACATTTTTTTAAGATAATAAGATATTAATAGATTTTACTATGTAAAATTGAAACATTTTTCTTAGGTTAAAAAAATTAAGATCCTATAAATTTATTATAAAGAGTTAGCTGGAAAATTATTTGTGTTATCTAAATCTACTAACTAGAGTCATTAGCATGGAAATGTTACATTTTACAGCAGTAAAAACGGTTGCAGAATAAACAAAATAGTACAAACAATATAAATAAGCAAATCAGGATGGAAAAACATGCAAAATTGTTTATCTTGTTAATAGGCAAATAGATACAAATAAATATACATAAAATTGTGTCTAGTAGTTATTATCTATAAATTTAAAATATTAAATTTCTAATCTTTATGTATATACATATTTATATTTTATGCTTATAAATTGGCCTGTTTCCAAACAGAATCTTCTCATTATAAATCAGTGTCTTAAAAATGTGTTACAAGCAATTCCATATCTAGGACTTTCCTCTAAGGAGATTATAAAGGATGTCAGTACAGATTTGGCTACCAAATAGTCAATGAATGCTTAGTTTTAAAATTAGCTTCCAGTGTTTTTATGTGTCCTACTGAACAAAAATCAATATCTATAAAGGTCATATAATTTATCTTAGATAAGGAAGGACTTCTATAGAAATGTATGTAAAAATATATAAAACATATGCAATTTCAAATTGCACATATACATATAAATAACTTCATTAGATATGCATATATGTGCAAATATATGTGTATATGTACATAAATATATTTATAAAACACATATACAAATATATACAAAGATATATATACAATTATATATATAAAATTTTGAAAGTATTAAAATGCATTAATAAATATGTCAATTAATTAGATATCAATTAATAAGAAATAAATTAGTAAAATTAAACTGGACTTATATTTTCAACACTATAAGAAAATATAGCCAGGAAATTCAATCATTCCTATGGGGAAAAATAATTAATATTAGGGGAAAAAATCTAGAACCCTAAAAGAATCTAGACAGATAGATCTAAATAATGAAAAAGTAATAGAAACATATACATCAAATGCATACTAATATGCAATTTATATGTTTTTATTTTTCTAATTTTCTTCAATGATTCTAAAATGATTTCATGAAAGACATAGCAGAATATGTAATAACTACAAAACAATCTGCCGGTTGTGCCAAATCTGTCATTTGGAGCAAGAAAATTGGATAAAATGTCTGTATTTATAATAAGAAATAACAATGAATGCATTAAGCTCTTTAAGGATTTGAAAAAGACAAAGGAATAATATATGTACAAAGACTTTTTATACACAATTTGAAGTTTCTCATTTAGAGCACTATTTCTATAGTAAATATTTTAAAATAATATGTGTACAACTAGAGGTAATCTCCAGTTTATATCATTATAAACATAAGCATATAATAGAATACTAAGAATACCTTGCAAATAATGCTATCAAAACAATTAATGATCCAGGGAAATGTTGATACTGTATTATTATATGAAAAGCAATCTATAATATGGATAGAATAGTATAAAAATATATTGTATGTGTGTTGCAGTAGTTAGAAAGAAATCTATCAAATTTTGTTACTATTTCTCTATAGTGAGAATACAGGTGATATTTATTTTTAATAGAGTGGTACAACCAATTTACAGATTTAATTTTTCGTTATTTTATAAAATATTCTACAGCAAAATAACTGAATAATGGCCAAAGAAATTTGGTTATTCTAATCAATAAAATGTTCAAATGCAATGCATGCCCACATCCTGACTGTAGAATGTGTAGAGCATATACATGATAATTCACACTGTCACTGAAAAGGCATTATATCTCCAAAGGAAATGAGCTATGTTAGGGAAAATTAGGTGTCAAACAAAAATTGTCTTTACTGTAAGAAAGGCACTGAATAAAGAAAGCTGACTATGCCAAAGAATTGCTTCTAGATTATACCTTGGAGTAAAGTGGGACATTTGCCCAGTAACTAAGCCTATATATAATATAGATTATATAAAACCATAGAATTATAAAATAAAAAAGAACATTTTAAACCATCACATATGACTCAAAAGATTTTTAAAATAAGAAAAATGAAACTCCAAATATAAAATAACCTTTCTGTAAACTGAAATTTGACTTTGCAAAAGCAGAGTAATTGAATAAAACAATATTCATTGAAACTATAGATTTTGTGGATGAATGAAGCCTAAGAAAACTATCACAAACCAAGAATTAACAATTAGTGTGTACTCACTGAGCACCAATCACAATTCCAAATATTGTGTTTGGATTGATCTATTGATTCTTCACAACTGGTCTAAGAGGTAAGTGTTATTTTTCTCCTTAAAAAATTGAGGATAAGGAGGAATAGAATAGTTAAGTAACTTGCTCACATTTTCACAAGTAGTAAATGGCAGATCCAGGATTTGAACCTAGGCTATCTGACTCCAGAGCCTGTGCTTCTAAAGTAATGCCTTTCTTATATAAGGTAAGATTTTGTAGTAAACTAACATATATAAACAAATTAAGATTATAATATCATTTAGATGAACATAGGCACAGCACATCTTTTATAATTTATAATTATATAATTTTGATTTGATTTCAAAAGCTCCTCATGTAAAAATTAAAAAGGTACCAGAATGTTTCTATGGAAAATCCTGTCGTTAAAATGTATACTGTGTCATTTTTATTTTTGTCTTTTTTTTTTCCTTAATGGAAATTAAATGAGTGAACTTTAAGTTCCACTTTCCAATTAAACAAAGACAGATGCCAATTCTAAAACAAGAACACTGCCAAAAATGTTTTAAAGTCTTTTATGTTGGGTTATTTCAGGGATCCCACCAAAATATAAAGAAAAGGAATCCCCTTAAAAGCATTCTATTGCATAAAACAACTTTTAAAGAAGAAATACTGATTAGTTGCAAAGACGTTATAATGTGCCTCTCAAAGTAAAATTTTTTTTTTTTGAGCGTATTGTCTAAGTTCAGAATAAGTTCAGATAAATGAATACCTGTCATTGAAAGAGCTTCCTGGTGTCAGTCCTGGCTGTTTTGGGGACTGTGCAGGAGATCAAGCTGAGCTACACATTGGGAGCCCTGCCAAATGAATGACATTTCCTGAGAACCTAGGCAGAATTTTAAGAAGTTGCTTTGTCCTTCCTAAACAGTTGGGTTAAAGGGTATTTAAAGAGAAAAAGATACAGTCAACCTGCTGAGGATACTGGAGAGAAAAGGCAACAAATCTTTAAACTTAAACTGACCTGAAAATAAGCTATATGGCCAAAAGTAATATTAAAACATTAACAAACTTTATATGCTTTTTTTTTTTTTGGTCTTACTTTTCATTTGAAAGAAATTTAAATATTTTGTATTTTTTGGAAATTCACTTTTTAAGGAGAAACATGAATAAAAATTTTATATGACAAAAGGAGTTGACTATATGTGGTCTTATTCTCACCAGAAATATATAGAAATGCAGTAAAGACTAAAATTATTTTAATGTTAAAAATAAAACTATCTGAAAACAAAATAATGAAAAACGAAGAAGAAACTCAAGTGAGAGTAGTACGTTAGATCTGTGATACATGATTTGAAAACAAGTTTCGCAATGGCTGGGCAGGAGAAGCTATCTCATGCACAAGCAAGGCCATCTCAACTGAACTCCTTGTATAAAGCTGGGAACCTAAAAGAAATGGACTTATTAAGAGTGCCAGAAGGATAGAAGGGGAAAGAGGCATTATAAGAAATTATAATTAATTGTAATTTTCTAGACTGGAAGAAAGAACATGAGTTTTCATATGAGAGATTGATCCTGAGTCTTACACAAAGTATTTTTTAAAAATAAAATAAAATGTAAATTACCAAAAACAAAGAGAAAATCTTATCAGTAACAGGAGATAATACATGTGTTATGTATAAAATATTCTAATTAGTTTGGCAATAGAATTCTCATCAAAAAGTTGAATATGTATTGAACTAGATTTCTATATCCGGATTGCTTATCATGGTAAAATAAAGATGATTAAAGCATTTTCAATTAAAGAGTGGCTGAGTATTATTCATGATTTCTCACCAAGTAAATTATTAAGGTGTATTAATATAGGATGAATTGTAGAGATGCAAGTAGGAAACTTAGCAAAACAAAAATTGATAAAATTTTGGAAAATATAGTTAATTTTTGACTGAATAAATATAAAAACTCTTATGGAATTTGAAAGATAATGACCCAAAATTCCAGAAAGCATAGTGGGAAGGAAGGAAGGAAAGTGTGTTGAAACAGTCTAATTTTTCTATATTTTTTTAAAGGGAGATAGAGATATTTGTTACGTTATGACTTTGTGAAATCAAGCGTGCATGTTAAAAATTAAAGGGTTGCTGCTAAAAGAATATTATAGGAGTATATATCTTTTAAACATGAATAAAAAATCTTCAATCAGTAAATTTCAAGGAAGGAATAAAAAACAGAAAGCATACAAAGAAATAAAAACTTAAAATAGATTATTAGAAATAAGTGATAATCACAAAACATACAAATAAAAAAAAAAACAAAAGCAGCCAAAACTAAACCAAACAAATCAAAAAATCATCTAGAAATAACAAATAATACATTTAAAAATTTTTGGAGAAAATATGACATTTTATTAAAAGAAATAAAAGTAGACCTAAATAAGGAAAGTTATATATGTTCAAGGCATCAATATAATGGCAATAGCAATATCATAATAGTCCAAATCATGTCATAAATAAATTGACAGGACACTCCTGATACTTACAGGTATGGGTAAATATTCAAGAATAGCCAGTTATTTTGAAAAAAGAGGTAGGAACAGAATTAGGGATTGAATCTGTTCATTTATTTCAAAAAGATGTGTACATATTATAGCAAAAATTTTCTCAAATTGGATGGTAGTTTAATCTTTCTACTGGATGGTAATAACATCTTTGTACTTTTCTCTATTATACAAATATTTCATATATAAAATATCAAGATTTTTGAGACTTATTTCTACTAATTTTTGTGTATTATTACAATAACTATACACTAGAAAAATTTAAAAACTTTAAAATTCATCAAAATAATGTCATTTAAAATTCACTTTTTCAACTGTCGTTGCTTTTGTATATCATTTAAATTCACTAGGACTATTTAATAAAACAAGGAAATTTGTTCTCCAAGTACAGACAGTCCCCAATTAATCTTCAACTTATGATTTTCTGACTTTAGGATGGGTTTATTGGGGTATTAAATGCATGTCTGACTTACAATATTTTTGACTGATAATAGTTTTATCAAGACATAAACCCATTGTAAGTCAAAGACCATATGTACTTCATTTGATGGGTAATTGTGTTTGGAAAAGCTAACTTAAAGGTTTCAAAACCACCATATTCTTTTTTTTTGAGACAGAGTCTCATTTTATTGCCACAGCTAGAGTGCCGAGGCGTCAGCCTAGCTCACAGCAACCTCAAACTCCTGGGCTCAAGCAATCCTCCTGCCTCAGCCTCCCGGGTAGCTGGGACTACAGGCATGCACCACCATGACCAGCTGGTTTTTTCTATATATGTTTTTAGTTAGTCAATTAATTTCTTTCTATTTTTAGCACAAACGGGGTCTCGCTCTTGCTCAGGCTGGTTTTGAACTCCTGACCTTGAGCAATCCTCCTGCCTCGGACTCCCAGAGTGCTAGGATTATAGGTGTGAGCCACCGTGCCGGCCAAAACTGCCATATTCTTAACAATAGGTTTATATATTTTTCCATTTTAGAAAAACTTGAAAAGAAAGTAATGTGTTACTAACTCAGAAATTTAAAATCTATTTCATGTGGATAAATGAAAACAAATATATGTTTTGGGCATTAACATTTAAAATATTTTGTATTTCACTAAAAATGTTAAAGGGAGAAGTGTGTTTTTTATTCAATACTTCCAGAAGACACTCTCCCCCATATCTGTCTTACACGATTTATATTTTCAGGGCTGTATCTAAGTTTTGTACTCTGCATGCAGTCTTTGAGTGCTACTTCCATCCAACAATGTGAAATCAGTTCTTCAGAAATCACAGAAGAAATTCATTCATACCAAGCATGAGTGAGTTTATTAAGTTCCCTCAAAATTATTGTTGCTGTTGCTAAGGTTTCTTTTTTTTTTTTTTTTTGGTATTACATGGAAGTACCATATCCTGCAATATGGAACTTTCCACCACTCTAATGAAGTGTCTCCTCTCTTTTCTTCTCCTCCTCTTCCCCTTGTAGAGAATTATGGATCTCAGAATTTATCTTCTATATGCTATAACAACTTCTGCTCCTTTCTACCTCTTTGTAACACTTAAAAAGAGCCTCCACCTTTTAGACTGGACATTTCTTGTAGTATTCTTTCCTAAGCAATATAAATAAGTAACATATAGAATATATTATAAATTGTGTGAAGAAAAAAAAAACAAGAAAGGTGAAAAAGAAGTTTGAGGGTATGGACATGGAAGAGAGGGCTGTGATTTATGATAGAGAAATAGAGAAAAGCCTCTCTGATTTCTTTGCTCAGGTTGTTTCATGGATGGTGAAGGGGCCTCTGGCTGTCCCCCAGGGATGGGGGCCAAGTGCCCTGCTTCACACAACCACAGCAGGAGAGAGGAAGAGTGCACTGCCAATCAGAACTCAGCATGCTAACCTCAAAAGTGACAGGAGATTCCTGTCAGAAGGAATTCCTAGAAAGCCGAACAGTGCAGGGTCTGGAAGATGACCAAAAGTAACCTTGGGCCAATTATCATGCCATTAACATAAATCTGCATTGTGGTCTCTCACCATCCTTCCACCCAGGGGGCTTTCAGAAAGGCTCACAGGAAATCCACATGAGCAGTAAGACTTAGGTTACATAACTAACAACTGTACATTAAGGTGACACATAAGCCATGCCTGCTGGGGAGGGTCTGTCAACCCAGACACATAAAATGAAACAGTTAGTAGACAGGGCCTCCTGTATGTCACAACAGGGCTGCACTCTGTCTGTGGCGAGCTTATCCTGCTTTTGCTCGATAAACTTTGTCTTCTGCTCTCCTTGCTAATGGTGTGTCTTGTCATTCTTCAGCAAGAACACACCAAGAACCAAGGGCAGTTCACAAACCTGACGAAGTTACAAATAGAACAAGTAATTCATGTGTATTAATTCTTAAGCAGCCTAAACCTGACTCTTCTACTTCTCTTCAAATTCTGGATGCTATGATTCTAAAACAAATTGCTTCTTTTGTCTTCTAAAGATTTGCTGTTTACAATCATTTTCATCCTTTTTTGGAAGTCAGCTTTCTGGAGTAGATATTTTCTAGGCTCAGGATCTTGGTTACCAGTGTTCCCCAGAGCCTGCTAAGAGCTCTCTATTCAAGTCTCTACTTTTCAGAACCCCATTCTTGTATGGGTCACTGAACTGATTACCTTCCATTTGTAACTCTGGCTTGCTTGGAGGTCTATTGTTTTACTACTTTCTTGCTGATGGTTACTTATTTATTTTTCAAGGCAAGCTAGATACCTGGAATTTCCCTTGAAGAAACTCAAGATTATTTCTTCATTTTTATGCCTAGGGGTCTAGAAGGCCTCTAAGAGAAGTAGTAACTCCTCTATCACAGTCCCCCTGTCCTTTGTCACTCCTCAACCCTGAAGAATACAGGAAAGCAAACAAAGCTGGCTGCTTCCTGACAAATTGAGGCAAAGAGTGTGGACTAGAATATGAGGAGAGAAATGTTCTAGCATGGAGTGTGAGCTATTCATAAATCCCAGGCCTAGCACTATAGATCTGAACTATGATTATACTAGTTGTTTTTGTAATTACTTCATTACAACATTTTAATACACATTTGGAGCAATCCAGAAAGCATGGACTGTATACCATGTGAAATCCAAGAGTATAAAAAAAGAAAGCAAGTCCTTGGGGACAGATCAAAAGACTTACAAACAGTAGAATTTTTCCAGTTTTTCTAGATAGCATTTTATCTCTGCAGATACGTTTCTGTAAGTACCACATGTGGTACTCTTCCCTGATCAGCTAAGATGTGATCTAAGGCTATGCTATTATCTCATACAACCTGAGTCAATGAGTTAAGTTTACCAGTAGTATCTCATATGGCCCCATGCAATGAGGATGAATATGATCTTAAATTAGTTTCATTAGAGTCTTGAGGGCAGTCAGTTGGCGTGTCTAGATGTTAAACTCAAAGCATCACAAGGTATGAGCTTTAGTTTGTTGGGCCTCAGGGAAAAGGTAGTAGCAATTCTACTGAGGCCGTGTCAGAGAAATGAAAGAAAACTTGGAAACATTAATTTGGATACTTGTAGTTAGGAAAGGATTTATGATTCAGTTCAAATTATAAGCAAACTAAAAAAATAATGAACAAGGCTAGAATCTAATAACAGGTACACTATAGTTATATTTTTTTAAACATCAGTTTGCCTCTCCAGTTTCCTATTTATACCAAGGATAAGTCAGAGTAGGACAAATTTATTTGCAAAATAAACTATAGTCTTATTATATTTGGCATGATTTTTTGTCTAAGTGCCACAACAATAGTTACTACATTATATTGTTACACAAAGACTCAAAAATACAGCTGTCAGACAAGACAAAGAATTAATTAAATAGTTAAAGGCCATATAGGAGCTTTTTAGATTAGCTTTTCTGGAAACTTTTATGAGGAAATTCAGATTATACTTTTAAAAGCCTCAAGGATGGCCAAGCCAAAGGTTTGTCATCAGACTGTCTGAAACACATGTATGAATTAGGTGATTTACTTTATTCTCGCCATCCCAAAATAACTTGAGGTTCCTGGACCCATCAGGAAGTGACATTCTTTACTTACCCCAGATCAGGAACCTTGTAAAGGGACAGCAAAGACAAGGTACCAGGCCATTCTTTCCACAGGGCTTTTTATCAGCTCTGTAAAGTCAACCACAGTTCTTCAAAGCAGTCTGAAAATATGCCATTCCAGTCAAAGCCTAGGTGACATAACTAGTGTCTCCAATTGTGTCCTGTTACAAAAGAAACCAGATTCTTATTGAACTTATGCAAATAACCATATTGCCATAAATTAAGTATACTCATAAATAGTTTACAAAGTCTGGAGGAATCAGATACAGAAAAAAATAAATACTTCAGATTTTGCTCACAAAAGTACATTTTCCCCAATTTGTTTTAAGCTACATAAAGCTCAAAAGATAGGAAAAAAAAAGTTTTCTTGACTCTGGAAAACAACAACATTGATAAAAAGAATCAGCAATGTTTCAAACAAAACAGTAAAAAAAAAAAAAAAATAGTTCAGTTCTCTATTAGTTGAGTCCCATGCCATTAACTTTTGTTCTACTTGAGGTTGTGTTAGCAATCCTCATGAACCCATTGGATTTTGATTTAGAGTTTTGGAATATTTTTTTCTTTCTAGTCCAATTGTATAATCTACAAAATTGTTAGAAACCTGTATTTGTGAATACTTGGCACAGTCCTTTCCAAGAATTTTCTTAAAGGAGAAGTAAATTTTTGACTACAGCTGATTATAAATGGCTTTATTAGGAGAATCAATGTAAGACAATAATTGTCTGTGGATGACACAATTCTTAGTATAGCCATGGTTAAAGACACAATTGACAAGGAAATTTAGTTATTTCTATGGCATAATTTTTAACATAATAATTATAATTATTGCTGATAACATATACCAAGACTTATCAGAATTTTAGAAATTTCATACAATTTTGGGACACATTTGTATAAGGATAACCCCAAAAATAGTTAAACATCACTTCATATTTGACAATGCTTCATGTATGATTTTAACATCCAAAAAGGCCTAGTATGTCTCTCTTTGATTTCTAAGGGCTCTAGTATCTAAAATGTTAGTTTGAGGTAAAAAGACTGAATTTAGAATTTTAAATTTTGATTTTGGAAGGCTTGTCAAATATCAGGGGTTTAAAGCACTTGCTCAAAATAGGATCACAGGTCACTATAAAGTAATAGTCATTTATTTGGCCAAAGTTATAATTCAAAGATTTCAAAAAGCAAAAACAATTACTTTTTGATAGATGGGAGACTCAGTTTCCAAGCAGTCATCAGACCTAACACAAGGCCACCATGAGGCAGTCTGAATCTGTCTGTTTCTCCCTCTCCTCTTATTTTTTTTTTTTGTGTGTAGTTTACTCAAAAAGTGAATAAAATCTTAAATAGATGTATCCACATCTAGATAGCTTGATCACACAAAATAGATGTAGCTTTGATCACACAAAATAGGATATTTGTATTAATAAACCCTTTTAGAGCCTCTTCTTTTTCTTTTTCTTACCTTTTTGTATCTATTTAGTTTTATTTATCATTTTTAAAATTTCAAACAACTTTCAAGACCTCTAAAATAGAAAAAAAAATATTTTCTATTTACCAGAAACCACATTTTATGCCTTCATAAGCTCAGAAACAACTTAAGCGAGTTTCTGGTCAATTTGATAAAGACATACAGATGAGCCTAGAGGAAATTCAGAAATATTTTTTAAATAACCGGTTAAATGTCAGAATAAGATTCCACCATTTACTTAAGACATCTTCAAAGCCAAGTGCCTGTCTCTGATGCTGCAAGATGAAAGTGTCATGGGCCAGGAATGCCTGGTGAGCAGCCAAACACAGGAATCTGTCCCTGAGTAAAATGTCTGAGGCAGCTGCTGGTCTGGGTCCAAGCACGGCTGCAGCCAGGAAGGTGGGCCATGGGCAAGACGCTCCCTCAGGATTTTCATCCCATCTGGGGACACCAATAAATGGTTACTGAACCATACTGAAGTCAACTCACCCAGAGCAGCAAAGCCAGACACTGACAGTGAGAGCTGCAGTTGCAGAGAGAGATATTTTATTGTATGCATATGGTGCCATGCAAGGAGAACATGCAGCTGATGTTTAAGACCCAAACTCCCAGAGCTTTTAAAATTCATTCTTTCCATCTATCTTTATCTCTGTAATATCAAATGCATTATAATCCAGACATTTCTTTGAGAATATATTTGATTTTAGGAAACAAACAAACAAAAACGTGTTCTGACTTTTAACCAATAAAATGAAAAACATTATTTTGGTTAATAGAGAGGGAATTGTAAGGAACATTAATTGTTTTGAAATAGAGTATAAACTGGGATGGTAATCATTGTATTGTCATTCATACTATTTTAAGACCACTAAAATATTTGATTGACATAATTATACAATCGCTATTATAATTAAGAAGCATAATAAAGTGAACAAGAATAGGTTTATAAATGTAAAGTTAATTAATTCTGGGAATAACCTAATATTTGTCAAGAGCCTACTATTTGCCAAGTACTTGCTTAACTCAAGGTAAAACTACCATTTGATCCAGCAATCCCATACTAGGCTTCTACTCAAAGGAAAAAAAGACATTCTGTAGAAAAGACATCTGCACTAGAATGTTTCTAGCATCACAATTCATAATTGCAAAGGTGTGGAAACAACCCAAGTGTCCGTCAATACATGAATGGATTAATAAAATGTGATACATATGTACCATGGAGTTCTACTCAGCCACAAAAATCAATGGTGATCTAGCACCTCTTGTATTATCCTGGATAGAGCTGAAGCCCATTCTACTAAGTGAAGTATCATAAGAATGGAAAAACAAGAACCACATGTATTCACCATCAAATTATTATTTGATCAACACTGAAGTGCACACATAGTAGTAACATTCATCAGGTATTGGGCTAGTGGAAGGGCAGAGGAGAGGATGGGTATATTCACACCTAATGGGTGTGGTGTGCACCATATAGGGTATAAATACGCTTGAAGCTCTAACTCAGGTGGGACAAAGGAAATATATGTAACCTAAATATTTGTACCCCCATAATGTGCTTAAATTAAAAAAATTAAAAATTTACTGTTAAATTTAATATCTCTCATTATCGCCAGAAACAAACAATAAAATCTGTTGAGCATTCTGAAAATACAAAATACAAAATTTTCTATACTAAACATAGAAAAAGTTACAGAAAGTACTTATTATTTTTGAATACACGAAGACATGAAATGACTTTTTAAATCCTTTAAGTAATTTTTACTACAAAGATTAGAATTTAGAAGCAACTTTTAATGGACACCTAACTCAACATAATAATTCACTTTTTAAAAATAACTTGTCAATTATTTTGTCATTCCTATGGTTACATTGTGTTTTTTGTCAAGTAAATCATATCCTGAATTATGTCTTTGAGCACTCATTTGGTCCTTTATAAGGTGTTCCTTCTGAACAACATTACTGAAGTATTAACTATAATTAGGTCTCGCAATTTAGGCAAAGGCCAACTTAATAATGTGTCTGGTGATCGATAGGCGCTCACAGCACACCTTCCCATGGGATCAGAACTAAGGAAGAGACATGGGCTCAGACTTCAAATATGGATTCATACCGTTCACATCTTAGGGCACTTTTCACAGAGCATGCTATATGAGAAAGGTGAAGGGGGAGGTCTCTGTGATCTTCAAATCGATTATAACATTCAGGAAAAATAAACAACACACAGATATATACACGAACATATATTAATTGCCTGGACTGGAGTAATTATTTTATTTTATATATATATATATATACACACATGTATATCAAAACATCATGTTATATACCTTAAATATTATATATGTATATATGCATCATTTATATATATGTATATAAATACACACAGACATATATATATACATGAATAACTAGCTTAATCACCAACTCTTGTCCCTCCAATGTTGCTTTTGTGATCTACGTGCTCCTTGAAATTTCTTTAATTGACAGTCCTCTAATCCAACTTTATTTGATATTTGGATTCCCTTTTCTTCTAGCAAAGGCCCACTATAAACCTGAAAGCTAAAACTGGTTATAATAATATGGACAATAATTTTCTTAAATGAGTTTGAATTCTGATGCCCAAACTTTATCACCGCCCTTTTTTCCCCCTTCCCAAGTTCTCATACTAAAGTAAAGGATCAGGAAATTTGTTCCTGTATGAACTTGCCTGGCAATAGGAGTAGCAAAAAGCCTTTCGGTTTTCTGAATCTTCTTGAGACAGAATTGGTAGGCAGTGATGCAACTGAGGGCAGTGCATAGAGGAATGCTTCTGGGACTGACAGAGGCAGATGGGAAGAGCAGGGACCTCAAGCTGATCCGTTTGCAGCAGTGGAGGCAAGTTTGATTTTTTTAATGGCTGTAGGAACACAAATAAGAACGACTTATGTCAGATATTCATCCAGGAGAAATATTTTTTGGCAATCAGTGAAGGCTTAGAATAGACCTATTATTCTTTATTGTATGCACAGTAGCTACTTTCCTAGACCATTATATGTTTTCAAAATTCCTCCTTTTGATTCAAAATGGAAAGGAAATAATCCGCAACATTTTTCACAGGTTGTTATTGGCCTTTTACTCTCCCAAATTACTGATGTAGCACTTAGTGATACTTAACACATTCAAATGTCTGGAAAAAAATGACTTTGTCATAAAATGATGGTGTAGTTGATTCTTCAACACTATTTTTTTTTCTTTCTTTCGGTTTTTTGTTTGTTTACTTATTTTTTTCTTTTTTTTCAGAGATGAGGTCTCGTTATGTTGCCCAGGTTGGCCTCGAACTCATGGGCTCAAGCGATCCTACTGCCTCAGTGTCTTGAGTAGCTAGGACTATAGATGACCATTTCATTCACTTGAAGGTACTTCTTACTTGAGTTAAATCCTATGTCACCTACACAGTGTACATTTATAAACAACTTACTCTCTTGTTCTCTTAAAGAGGTGTATTTCCAGCTCCATCTAGCAGCCCTAGAAATGTTCTATTAATAATTTCAGTGCTTCAACTTATACCTTCTACTATTAATATTAATAGGCTCCATGATTATGCCAAACATATACAGAGTTATCACATGTAGACATCATCATCTTGTGCATGTCACTATCTTCCTTTTTTAATTAGAATCTTCAGTTGAAGACAGAAAAATATATTTTTACATAGTGACCAATGTATTTATGATTAGAAGAAAAAGGTAACCAGCTATGCCAATCCTGTGTCAAAAACTACACCCACAAACCATTATGAGATAAAGAAAAGTCAATTAGGGTATATGAGTACATATGTTTATATACATGAATGCTTTTGTATGTGTCTGTGCTTGTATACCTGAAAGTAAAAATGTAGGCAGACATGAAAAGAAGTAGCATCAGAGAAGAAGGGGAAGAAAATGTGAGCCATTTCATTTGTTTATTTCAATATTATATATATAGTATATATATATATAGTATATATATACACACACCTATATGTGTGTATGTGTATTTATGTGTGTTTGTGTGCATATATATATATGAGGTACTATTAGTAATCATAGCAAGACAGTACGTACAAATTAATTTTGTCCTCAGCTGAACACAACACACACACACACACACACACACATATATATACACACATGAACACATACACACACTCTGCAGATTGTACATATTAACATAGATTTATGCTAAACCTTTATATTTTCCTCTGTTTATTTTAGGATCAATAAGTGCCAGATCTGGCCTCTAGTCATTCTATTAAAAGCCCACAAAAGCATGACTTCTGACTTGCCATAGCTGAACCTACATTTGTTATAAACTGGTAGTCATACTACCTAATTTAACATTCCTGAAGTAGTAATAGGTCAATAAAGCCAGGTATTTCAAAGCGTTTATATGTATATATTATGTAGATATATAATAATACATAGTAGTTTGGGCTTGTATAATATTAAGTGTAGTTTTGAGTATGCTTCAAATAAACCTCTGCCTATAAACAAAAATGGGCAGTAAACTAAAAAACACATTTACCATATAGAGTCAACTGCTTTTTTTCAACACAGTATTTTCTTTTAAGCCACATTGCTTTTTCTACAATGTTAGTTTACGAAGGATCAAATTGACACTAAATATTTTGCAAGTTCAAAGGAGTAAGAGTATCTGTTTGAACCTGTCTTTCTAGAAAGGAATAAGTGGAATAGACTGGACTTGAATAGACTGGACTTGAACAGCTGGTCATAAAAGATAAAGATCATTGGGGCCAGTAAGAAGAAGGAGAGAGGGCATTTGTAATCAATATTACTAGTTGTTAAAATCTTTCTCAGTCTTACTGTTGACTTTGTGGAGTCAGTAATAGAAGACAAGAGGTACAAGATCAAAATAATTCAATATATAGAGAGATGTACTACTTTACCTACAGGATTAAGTTGTGATAGCTGTGATAGATTCTACTGTTAAGTCTCAGATGACTTTTTCACCTGAAAGTCATCTCCGTACATATATGGGTATGGTCAATTCTGTTGCTGAATCTCAGCTTAAAAATTTTTCAGTTATTTTACACATATGCACACATAACATACATTACACATATAAATTTATGTACACACACATACACATATCTATATATATAGGTGTATATGAATAATTTGCATACCCATATATAAAAGGGATAGTCAAGGAAAAGAGAAATTGCTCACATTTTAATCCTACTTTGAAGTACTCAAGAGATAATTAGACAAGTAGAATTTTTATTTATACATTTAAATAAAGAATGACTCAGATCCAAGGTTTGTTCAAATCTGATAAAGACATCATATTTAAAATTAATTAATTATCCTTTTATCATATCTGTGGTTTGCCCTCTAAAATAACTTCAACAATATTGGTTTTGAGGTTATAATTAGAATAGGTTCCCAAATATTTGTAGATGGATGGATGGTGAATGTATGGTTGAACTGACAGATGACTGATGGATAGAAGAATCACTTTTTTCAACATCTTGTGAAAAAATTATCAAAATACTCTTACATTTGTGAACACCTTACACTTTGTGCATTGTACCTCTTTTATTGTCTTACTTATCTCAGTATGACTTCCTGGTCTGGTGTGGTGCTGTGCAAATAGTAGGTTATCAATAACTTGCCTATCCAATTTATAGTACTTCCAAATAGGAGAGATTATGACCTAGAGATTTGTATCAATTTGATAGGATGATTAATCCAACTCTGGTAAACTAGTGCTTTTTCAGTCTTTATTATTTTTTTCCAGATTATTTTATCATTATTTTGCAAATAATACTGACTTGCTTTAGCATTCCTTCTTCCACTTTCTGGGAAGTGTACATCAGCTTCTGACATCTGTCTTCTATTTTCTTTTGTAAATTATGAAGCAATGCTAACTCCTTTTATCAACAAATTAGCCGTAGAAGCATTTAGAGGGCTATAATGATTCTTTGATTTCCTTTGATTCTTTATGAATTTGCAAAATGACTCAATGCTTATATTAGCTTTGTTTGTCCCTTCTTTCTCCATATTTAACACTTATACTTGGCAGGCCCAGATGGTGCACTTTGTTATGTCCTGAAATGTTGCTAATTTTTTCAATTCTTAATTATAGTAATGTAATCTCCCCAGCCTCCATCTCTAGTTGACATTGTAAATTTCATATTTGTTGTATTATTTATTGAACAGACTGTACGTTTGATACAATGAAATGTACTATAGTTTTTTCTTAACCTTTCTACTTTTTCATATTTGTTGACATTGACCATTTGCCTTTGTCTTTACTTGATACCCTTAACGTATTCTACATTTTCAAAAAGCTTTGCAGATATTTAGAAATAGATATCTCCTCTTAGACAGGACAATGAGAAATAATAATAAGAAAACAATTGAATTCTATGGTGGCAGCCAGAGGCATTATAGAAATATAGGCAAACCTATATTTTTTAATATCTGGAAGTGTCATTCTTATAATATGACAATTTGATAAAGAAAAAGTATACATCTTTATTTTAAAATTTACAAATTCTGTGGCTTTTATAAATACATTTCATGAAAACATATTAATAGGACTGATTCATATAAAAAAATATCATTGATTTCATCAGCTTATTTGGTTTTCATTATTAGATTTTGATCCTTATCTCATTTATACTCAGATAATCAGTGACAAATTCTTACCACTCATTTTCCTCAGAAACTTTTATAAAATTTATAAGAACTTCACATGTCATTCTTTGAAGGTCTTCTTACTTAGTTACATTATATACTTCCACAATTGTTTTTCATTCTTCAATTCTACCTAAATTTTCAAAATGCTCATTTAGAGATTTTCTTCTAATTAATTTTAATTCCCTATTTCAAGAACCACCCAAATAACTTAGCATTTTTAATTTCTTCATTTACCTAGGCTTTTTAAAAATCATCCTTAAACATTCTCTAAAAAATTCCCTGATAGACAAACCTAGAAATAGAAGCTTCCTGTTCATATAAACAGGGCAACAAAGTTGGTACTTTGCCCTTGGATTCAACATCAAACAAGATTACATAGATTTCTCAGCTACTATACCTGACCATGTCAGCCACTTTTAAAAAAGACATTTGTAGCATCACTAGAGACTGCTTTCCTCTGAACTCAATGAAAGCCCTATACACATGTCACAGGGTATCTGTGACCTTTTGTCTTTCCTGTCTATTTTATCATTTGTTTGTCTAATTTCAACTTAGAACAAAGCATATACGACACTTTAAAATTACATTAGAAGAATGACTGGGATTATGAAATATTTCCAAATTAGCATTTAACTTTCTTGTTTAATTTGGGAAAACACAATACATTTTGATTAATGTGACTAATATAAACAATACATAATTATGGAACACTCACTGTATGCTAGGCAAAAGTATTTCCACACATGCATATATATTAAAACAATAAAGCATTACAACATTAGGATATTTTCAATGAATGAAAGTGATTGAGGTAGTCATAGAGGTAGATCTAACAAAAGTGAAAAACCTTTTGTTTTTTCTAATGGTAACAATGGCTACATGTAAACAGCTCTGACCTCCTTGTCTAAAGTTTGCCATGATTCCCTGTCTTGTCCCTATTACTCTCTATATCCTCTTAGATTCTGTGGAAAAATAGAACTTTTGCCCTTGATATCGTCACTCAATTTATTGCATACTATATCTTAAGAGCAATTTTAAATCTATGAATAAAACATTCACATACAGATGCTCATTTTCTGATGTTTCTGTTTATATAGTATACCCCCTGTTTTGCAAGGTTTACCCATCTTCTTGTTCTTGGGTCTCACTGGCCGCAGCTGCAGTAAAACCACCAGGAAGCTTGAGACAGGATCTCACTAGGTCCGAGTGCTAGTTTCATCGTCCAGCAGTCTCCAACACTTTTGACACCAGGGACTGGTTTTGGTTTCATGGAAGACAATTTTTCCATGGACCAGGGTGGGGTTTTCAGGATGATTCAAGCACATCACACTTATTGTGCACTTTATTGCTATTATTATTATATTTTAATATATAATGAAATAATTATACAACTCACCATAATGCAGAATCAGTGCAGAAACAATGCAGAAATAAGCCCTGAGCTTGTTTTCCTACAACTGGATGGTCCCAACTGGGGGTGATGGGAGACAGTGGCACCCGAAGTGTGTTGCTTGTGTCCATCTACTCCATAATCTCATTTTGGTTGCTGTCACTGCAGAAAATCCTTCTTCACGAAGATAGGATGTTGGAAATGGAATCAGGCCTTTCAATACTTTTGTGGCAATCTCAGGATATTCCACCTTGACTTTAATCCAGAATTTATGGAGATTTAAGGTTGTCTCATACATACTTTTAAGGCCACCATCATTTGCAGCTTCAAGCAGTTGATTCTCTTCTAGCATGGACAAAGTCATGTCATGGACAAATTCGCCTGGCTTATTCACAAATGGGTCATGGATCCATTCCTTCCCAGTTTGGGGGTCTCTTGTGGTTGGAAAAAGTAATGCCCCAACTCTTTTGAAGGGTGAGATAGTTGGCCATGCAACAGACGGGAGAAAGAAGGCCCTGACCCAGTATATTTCAAAAGCTCTGCTAATGTTTGAAACATGTCAAAAATTCCAATGTTCACTCATCACCCCCAAAATTCCAGTTTGGCTTTGAACGAAGCCACATTATCTGCCAATTTGAACACAGTTGTCATTCTCCTCTGAAGTGACAGATTGAGTTCTTTGAGCAGGTTGAATATGTCACACAAATAAGTTTTGAGACCCATTCTGTGTCACTGAAATGTGCTGCCAGTGATGACTGTTTTTCTAAAAGAAATCTCTGGAGCAGCTCTCATAACTCAAAAACTCTGGTCAGTGTTTTTGACCAGAGTCAAAAGCCATAGCACTTCTGTGGATAAGAGAAGACAGGTGTGCTCTCTATCCATCTCTTCACAGAGCTGAGTGAACAGACATGAATTAAAGGCATGCATTTTAATGTGATTGATAATTTTAATCACCTTCTGCAAAATGCTCTTTAGTTCAGGTGACATTTTTCAACTAGCTAGCATTTCTCTAGGGATGACACAGTGTGTAGACTCACAATCAGAAGCAACCTCCTTGATCTAAGTAGTGAAAACAGAAATCTGTCCACTCATGGTGGCCACTCCATCCCTGCATACACTTACACAAATGACCAATTCAGTTTCCCTGATACGTAATCATTCCAAGACTTGAATAGTTCTGCAGCTGTGGTATTGGTTGACAATAAAGGTCCACATAACATATTCTCATGCACAGCCTCCTGAAAAATATATTGCAAAAATAGCATTGTTGCCTTGTTGTTAACATCAGTGGACTCGTCAACCTGGATTGCATACAGCGGTGACTGATTAATCCTCTCTAACATTTGTTCTTCAATATCCTCTGCTCTTTTATCAATTCACCTAGTTATGGTGCTAGCCAAAAGAGGAACACATGCCACCTCTTGAACCACAGCCTGTCTTAAAAGTTCACGGCAAATGTCCTTAGCAGCAGGCAGGATCAACTCTTCCCAGTAGCAAAGGGCTTCTTAGCATTAGCAATGCGGTTAGCCACGAAGAATGTGAAGAATGATGCTCTTAGCGCAGACATGTTTGATGAAGTGGTGGCCTTCAATAATTGCTTCTGTTCTTTGTATTCATGTTTTTTTTTTTCTTTTGAAAAACTCCAAAGGCTTGTCTTTTAATGCAGTCTTCTTGGTCTCCATGAGGCAAAGCAGTTTTGAAGGTTTCATGGCTTTGTCTGATAGCCAGTCACCACATATTATATACAAAGCAGGCTTGGAGACTGTGAATCACCTGTTGCAATGAATCCGTAATTTAATTAGGACTTTGGTATTTTCTTTTAAATGCAGCTTTCATTTGGTTGGCAGCCTTATAGTCTTCTGCTGTCTCATTATTGGATCTTTCCCCCTTTTAAAAGAAGCTTTCCAGCGACGTCTGTTTATACTCATTTTTGCTAGGGTTAGCTTGTGTGCTTACCAAAACTATGACAGAGATAAGTGCCTGGTGTGGGTGAAAGTGGTGTGGGTGAAAGCGGTAAAATACAATAATGGGCAGGCCATACGTGGACTAAAAATAAGTGTCAGATTCTGACTTAAAACCTGCAACCAGAGGCAGCTTAATTGTCACTTGCCGCTCACTGAGAGGGTTTTGATATGAGTCTGCAAGAAAATGATTTATTATGGTCTCTGAGTAGTCAAACCTCTCTGCTAATGATAATCTGTATCTGCATCTGCTCCCCAGCGCTAGCATCACCATCTCAGCTCCACATCAGATCATCAGGCATTAGATTCTCATAAGGAGCACATGACCTAGGTCCCTCACGAGTGCAGTTTACAGTAGGGTTCAGGCTTCTATAAGAATCTAATGCCCCTGCTGATCTGACAGGAGGCGGAGCTTACGTGGTGATATGGGTGTTGGGGAGCGGCTGTAAATACAGATGGAGCTTTGCTTGCTTGCCTGCTGCTCACCTCCTGCTGTGCGCCGGGTTCCTAATGGTCTGTGGCCCTGGGGTTGGAGACCACAGTTTTAAATAACCCTGTTCATGCTCTGCCGCATTCTATAGCACAAACAAAAAATTTCCTTTTATAGTCAATGGTAGTTTTCGCAACCATATTTTCATTTGTTTTAAATTATTTCAGTTTTTGTTTAGGATTTATGTACTTTTCTTGCAGAGGACCAAGGAAGGATTCTAGAAATGGTCTTGAAAATTTTATTTATTTGGTTGGTTGGCAGTTGTCCCCAGATCTTGACAAAGTGAAGGCTTCACACTAAGCATATTCATTCTCAAGACATTTTTATTGCTGTGTAGAAAAAGGAACACAATTCTCCTCACACATTGCCCTGCACCAAGATCTATGTTAGCATTTATCACTCTCTTTGTGGGCCACTACGTTTGTTTTTATCCTGGCCCTTGTATGCATTTTATTTCACAGTTCGTTGTTTTATGCCAGGTCTCTGAGAACTAAAAAAAAAAAAAAAATACAATGAATAAGACCTAGTCTACACTTCCAGAAACACTCAGTCTAGACAATGAGATGCAGGTTAAAAAAAAATTTGTAAAATATTATTGAAAAACGGTGAAAGAAACCAGCTTGGCATACTTGATTACCAGGCAAGATTACCAAACCCAGGTCACTACAGCCTAAAGTAAGCAGGATGAGCTTTTCCTGACTAAAATTGCACAATTTCCTAAGTGAAAACTGCCCAGTTGATGCTGTTTCTCTGACCCACAGAATCACTGACCATAATAAAATAGTTGCTGCTTTGAACTACTAAGTCTGAAGTGGTCAAATAACAATAGTATGTGGAAAATTAAATCCTGTAAACATTCAAAAATGCAAGTGAAAAAATTATCATTCTCAGTACTTCACAGGATATGTGTGACATATTAAAGCAACTTACAGATCTTTTTGCTCTTCATGGACTATGTCTTTTTTCTTGACTTCATTTCTCTTTTATAGTTTTATGCTTCACAGAACATCCTTTCTATTGGTCTATTGATTTGAAAATTAGTAGTCAATAATTTGTTCATGTTTAATTGTTGAAATCTTACTTTGCTTCCCCCTCCCCCTTACCATTTTGCTTTCAAATTTAACCAGTTACATCACCTTAGCACTGATGACACTTTGTCCTCACCTCTCTCTGGTTATCAATATGACTTTGTACCTGTGTATTGACACTTCCAGGACTTTCCTTAGATTATGAGCTACTTCTCATACTTCTCTTCTTTGTATTACAATGTCCTTCCCACAAAATCTGAAACTTAAGGTCAGAAGTGGTCTATGACTTAAATAGGAGGTTTGGAAGGGGGTTTAATGGAGAAACAAAAGACTGGAAGGTATGATGGCAGAAGATCAGTTCAGCAAGACACAATTCTCAACAAAATGTGTATTATCTACATTTTTATGATAGCTTTATCTTCTACTACAAAGTTTTGACATACAATCAGATACTTCTTTGCTATACTCATAATTGTCTGGTGCCTTCCTGACTCATTGTGGTGCTTATAAGTTTCTTCATATTATACTATTTTCTTATCAAAATCTATTTTTAAGACTAATAATCAATACACCATGTGTGCCACACTGTCAGATAAGCATAATTTGCATGTCATGAAAGAATTCTCAACTCTGAGGAAAAACTCTCAATCCTTTAAAAAGCACTGTTAGGAGAAATGTAGTCACATTACTAGTTTTATGATCACCTTAATCTCTCTAGGGATAAACCACTGCTTACCATTTTTTCCCCTATCCTGCTTTCAGGATATTTCTTACTGGCTTTCAAGTAACTCATTATTCATAAGTTTAGAAACCATGCATGTATAAAATATAGCTCTGCGTAAACTGTCTATATTATTTGTGCATAGTTATAGTAAATAAGGACATTTGTCATGTACAAGGGGAACACTGGGCTTCAGGTCAAAAAGGAGAAGAAAGTAAGAGGAGGTACTAACACTTACCAAGATCTATATGCTATCCACAGTTGTTCCAGGACTTTTCGTATTTTAAATCATTTTTCAACAAGAACCTTTTAGATAGACATTAATGTATGGACAATGCCTGGCACATAACAGGTATTAAATAATGTGAGCTTCTTTTCTGTTTCTTGAATTGAAAAATACATCATATTTTGGCTTTATGTATATATGAAAGGAGATGTATTGAAATCATATATATGTATGATTTCAATGTAATCCATACTGTTTCTAATCATTTACCTTGGAAATATCTTTTAGCCCCCTTCTTTATTGTTCTCTCTAATTTTTAAAATTTGTTTTAAATTATTTTTTCACTCTTCTTTCTCCACTATGCTTGACTAATGCATTTATTCTGACATGTAGAAAAAAGCACAAGATTATATACATTAATTTACAATAGATGCCCTCCTTCCACTTTTAACTTTCCAATAATGTTTAATAGAGTAATAGCATGATTTTCAGTAGCCCTATTACATCATAAGGCTTTTATCAGGCTTGGGAAACCATTTTAGTTCTGTAGCTCTTCCTATAAAGCAGTAATATCTACTCTAGTTTTATTGAATTAATTTCATTAAAATAAACTCTATTTGATTGAGGTCAGGAAAGTTTTTTCAGATGAAGCTCAATATTTTTCCATCTTCTCTACTTTTGAGTTTTTAACAGACAACTGAAATTAGATATTATATATGAAGAAATATTAAGAAATTAAACTCAAAGTTCAACACTATTGTTCAGAATTTATTAAAACTTCAATTTTAATACCACATTTGATCAGTTTAACATGAAGTTAAATCAAAGGTTATTATTTTTAAAATGTTTCCATTTCTTAATTTTAAAATATATCCTTCACATATTCTTATTCCAGAATCTTGCAAATAACATTCAAGATGAATATAAGTATGCTAAAAAATGATTAAAGGTGAATTATTAAAGAAAAATTAGTAGAAAAAAGGTATAAAATAATTTGCATTTTAATGTGTAGAAAATTAAGCCTACAGAATTCTATAAGCAGCATTATTTCTATATTTTTATAGAAAATTAATATAATGTATAATAGGAAATGTATAAATAGCAAATGTTTACATTCCATTAAAATGTTATAATTTCCCTCTTTTGTTTTGATATGAAAGATATTATCTTATATTTGCATATTATTTGCATATTTGCATATTCTTATACTTGCATATTATTTGCTACCTCTTAAAGCAAAACTCATTTTCTAGGTGTTAAGGTAGGGAGCATTCATTATAATATTACTTAAGTACATACATAAAATTAGATATAAACTCATAATGCATATATTACTTATTAAACAAAATGCAAATTTTCCAATGAAAAACGAATGACGCGAAAAGCCAATAAGATATATTTTAAGTTATTTTACTAATGTTCTGTTTTGATGAAATAAAATATTTCTCAAAATACGGATATAGTGCTGACTACTGTAGCACAAGTTCATTTAACCTGGTCATATTTATACTTGCATGTGTTTGCTCAGTTATTGCTCAACTTTCTCCATTCACACTATAAAAAACATCCCAATTCCTTCAAGGTGCCAAGACAATATTTGTCTGTCACCTGGCGGAGATACCTTGATTCAGAATAAAGTTGATAACCTTTTCTCATTACTTCACAATCCTTAAAACAGAACTCTGTGACAAGCGATTAGAAACAAAAGAGAAAACACCTAAAAAGTACTTAGAAACACACATACGATAAAGAGTACCATACTGTGATATTTCATGGCAGAGCATGATATTTCATGGCCAGATCATCAAGATGCATATAGTGATATCTATGAGAAGCACGTATTCCTACCAATCATCAAAATTTTTGAGAAGCAAAAGAAATATTTAAAAATTTCTGGAATCCAGGGCAACTTCTGTAGACTACTAGGTGCCCATGAACCTCACCTTGAGAAACATGCCTATTATCTTGCTGATTCTAATACTCATTAACTGCAGTGAATTTTCAGTCTAGTTATAATTTTGAGCAAGACAAAAAATAGGTGTTAGAAGTTCATGAATATTTCATGAAAGTCTGACCAGATGAAGTATATCTTGAATTTATATGTAACAAAAATTTTTCTCCTGGTGTTTTCAAACTTTAGAAGAAATATAAAAGTCTGAGCCTGAAAACTAACAATGCTGATTAGTCAGCTCTTGAAATCCATTGCTATGGTAGAAACATTTAACGATACAGCTCTGAGACAAAATGATGCAGTAAATTGTGTGTGTATGAGTTTTATGAGCATTTCTGCTTTATATTCAATTCACTTTCACGTCTCTGTCATCCTCAGTTTGTTGACTACATATCCTGAATTTTCTGACATAATCTCAATTTCAAAAAATATGTTCTCAAACAACGTGTCCCAGTTGTATTTCTTGCCGTGAGATGTTTCGAATATCTTTTATCACAACATCTTCTAGCATAAAAATAAATTTTCTTCCAACAAAGTATTTTAAATTTGTGTTCATTCAAATAAAACTATGGCCCATGCTATCACTAAATTTTTAGAAAGCATTTAATTCAATCATTAAAATAATGCTTCAATCTGAATGCAAAACTTTCCCTAGAGGTACAAAGAATTCACTAAAACTCTGTGTTGTAGGCAGAAAACAAAAGTGCAGGGGCAAAAACAGCTGTGAAAAAGATGGCTTGTTTTCAAAATATGTCATCAAATAAATAAGTGATCTTCTAAATCTTCTAGTATGCAATGTATTTCATTACTTTAAATGATTACTTTACTAACAATAGTCCTCAAATATTAAATGTAAATCATTGAAACTAACAATGACTTAAAATAAGTTCTGTGTACCTGTATTGGCAGGACAGTGCAATAATTTATATATACAGATACACTGGCAGTCATTTTATTATAATGGAAATTAATTTTATTAAATAAATATGTGTCTATGTATTTAAAAAGGTATACTGAATTAAACTGTAGGTTGACATTTGAAGATAAATATTTCTCTAATAATTTATCTCCTGACTCCATGAGAGAAAATAAAAATTTGAATTCTGATGACTGACACTAAGAATGATTTTCAAAATAATTGTCAAATATCAAGACATTGAGCACTTAAAAATTAGGAAAACTTCTATAAACAACATTGTGGGCTAATCAGTGGGTACAGAATACTATCAGTCCTGCCTAACAAAAGAAAGATAGAAAGTAACACACAGAGTCATCCCTCTCTTAATGATGGGACTATGTTCTGAGAAATATGTTGTTAGACAATTTCATTCTTCTGGAAACATGACAGAGTTATCTTACACAAACTGAGATGGTGTAGCTCACAAACCCATAGGGCATATTACTGTACTGAATAATGTAGGCAATTGTAACACAATACCTAACGATGGTAAGTTTTTGTGTACCTAAACATAGAAAAGATACAGTAAAATGCTGTTAAAAGATTTAAAAAATGGTACCTCTGTGTAGGGCACTTACCAAGAAGGACTAAAAGGTGCTCTAGGTGTGTCAGTGAACAAGTGGTGAGGGAATGTGAAGGCCTAGAAAATTACTGTATACTATCACTTAGGCTACATTAAATTTATTTAAAAAAATTATTTCTTCCAGTAATAAATTAACCTTAGCTTAATGTAACTTTTTTACTTTATACATTTTTAATTTTTTAACTTTTCAACTATTTCATAATAACAGCTGAAAACACAGGCATGTTTTATAGCTATACATAAATATTTTCTTTTTTATATTCATGTTGTGTAATTTTTTAATTTTTTTTTTTTACATTTTAAACTTTTTTGTTTTTAAAAACTAACACACAAATGCGTCATTGTCTAAACCTACACAAGGTCAGTTTCATCAATTTTACTGTTTTCCACCCCCACATCTTGTCCCACTGGAAGGTCTTCAGGTGCTATAAGACACATGGAGCTGTCATCTGCTATGATAACAATGCCTTCTTCTGGAGCACCTCCTGAAGGACCTGCCTGAGGTTCTTTTACAGTTAACTTTTTAAAAAATATAAGTAAAAGGAGTATACTCTAATGAAACAGTAAAAACTATAGTATTCATAAATATATAAATTAGTAGCATAGTTGTTTATTATCGCTGTCAAGTATTCTGTACTATACTCAAACATCACCAGACATACGAATAATGCATTGTGCTATGACATTATGATGGATATAATGTCACTAGGTGATAGAAATTTTGCAGCTCCATTATAATCTGATGGGACCACTGCCACATATGTGGTCCATTATTGAACAAAATGCTGTTATGTGGAACATGATTGTATGTTTCGGGAGTTAATCAGATGAGCCATGAAAATGAAGGCAGGTGAAAAGCTATCCTAAGTAGGCCTCAAGTTAAACAAAGAGAATAAGATCAATTATCTATTTCTATGCAGTGGTCATTGCTGGCCAAAAATTGATTAGACTACTACAAAAACCAGAAAGTCTAGGTCCTTAAATGTGCCTTTTTGACTGAATCTAAATTTTATAGAACAAATTCTTTTATTAAAAGGTGTGCAGCAGAGAAAAATGAAAATTTTCTTGCCTCCTTTGGTGCTTAAAAAGGAACAATCTTGAAATCAGAAGGCTACAGGTTCCCCACCTGAAAGGATTTTGATAATTAAGCCTGTACTACCACATAATAGATTAAACAAGTTATTCAAACTTTTGGTTTCCTCATATGTAAAATGAAGAAAGTAAATTTCTACAAAGAATTATTTGGAAGACTTAAATAATATATGTATCTAAAAATACTTAGAATAGTACTGGTTCTTAATACATGATACTTATTTTCTTTTATTTCTGGGACAGTAATCATAATTCAATGGACTATGTTTGAAAACTTTTCATTAATTATAGGCCTTGCATTGAGAAATAAATTCAACTTTTAATGAAATATTTTTATTAAAGAGCCTTTTAATATGCAGGCTAGAGTTGATTTTAACATAACTCACAGTAAATTTATCTTGCACACTGAACTATATTATATTTATTTTGCATAATGATTCTAAAGCTATGCATGTTAAATTAAACTCTTACATCATAAGAGCACAATTTTTAGCATAGATGTTCTCACTGCTAATTGTACTTATACAATAAAGGTAACATATTCTACTTTCATAACTTTTCTAAAATATAATATCAGGAAATAAGAATTTAAGTTGAAAAAATAAGTCTCATGATTCCATTTCATGCCATAATTTACTATAAATTATTTCTAAAGACGAATGACTTAAGGGCCCCTCCTCTGTCACTATTTATTTTTTATTAAAAGTTAAAATTTTCATTGCTGGCTATGGATAATTTATACTGTATTTATTCTATAAGTAGTACAAGTTTTATGCTATGAAAGTTTATAATATTTCAGAAACAAAATCCATACAGATATCAGGCTTTCATTGACCTTGACTTCATTTTTGGAAGAAAATAATCACCTGCATGTTTCCGAGAAGAGTTAATACAATGAGTCAGAAGCAGTGCTATCCAGGAGGAATTAGAATCCAGATTATATTAATCACTGTCTACATCCTCTCAACTTTGACACAGAATTCAAGGACAAAAAATTAAGGCCAAGGATTAAAGCAGAAACAATGTGCCAAACTGGGGAAATGTATTTTCTGAAAACTGCTATTATAATTCATTTTAAATCAAACTGTGATTTAAATATGTTTTAACTACAGTACATTTAAGTACATTTACTCCTGGGGAAAAAATTAAACTGAGTTTAGAAAAAAGTTTTATACTGCATGGCCATTATTTGTAATTAAATTTCAAATCTAGCTGGATTTTTGTAAGAATAACTTTTAAAATGGCTATATTTACTGAAGAAATAAACGAATTGAAATACAATGTTCTTGTGTTGATTTGATTCTGCTGATGTAACAAGTATGAGATTGTTGTTATCGCTTAACATAGTTTAATAGAAAACTTTAAGAAGCATCATTATATTCTGCATCAGATGGTCATTTTGTAACCTAGAGGCATTTATCATTTTAATATTTATTTTTATCTGCAAATTACAGAATAAATTTCATTGTTAAACATGTAAGTAAATCTCTAATTTTTGTAAAAAGTAACCCTTTGACAATTTCTGAAATATTCTTTTCCCAAGTATTAATAGTCCTTTTTTTTAGGAGAACATATTTGGGTGTTGGTGGACCTGAATTCAGAAACCAAAAATTATCCCATATTGAGCACACTTCACACTTTTACTCCATGGGAGACTTCATTGAATTTTGAGGTTTCAAATGCTAATAATAAATATTTCAGTTAAACATTAAAAGTCCCCAAAGGATCACTGATTTTACTGTAAAATAAAACTAAACTGTTAGCCACTTAATATAACAGTGTATAGAAGTAATGTTTGTTTTTTTATATAATATGCAATGTAGGTTCTATTTATTACTTTCCTTTGTAAAAACTATGGAGGAAATATTATTCATCAAATTTCTTTCTCCTTAGCACACAAATTAGAATCATTAATACAAAATTGGAAATTTATCTAGTAAATTAACTCTAATTTTATTCTCTCTCTCTCTTTTTTTTTTATTTCTCTAGCTCTCTCTGTGTCTTGTATTTATCATTCTCTTTCAGCTACAGTTTGTTACCAGGAGATTAATATTCCCTCTCTACTCATGATTTTCAAAATAAAATGATGATTTTGATTCTTTAAGCTTTCATAACGCAATTTAGAAATAAAATAATTATTAATATTATATTCTTTTTTGTTAAAATACAACATTTATTATGACAAAAGTTAGAGCATCAATAGAAATAGTTATTACTGAAAGAAAGAAACTGTTTACATCAGTAACCCAACAAGTTTTATTTTTTTCTAAAAGAAAACATTAATATAAGACTTTAATCACAAAAGCACAGGTTGCTAGGTTTCAGTTAGTACCTGGAAAAATAGTAACTGATTGTCTATTTCAAGAAGGAAATTTATAGAAGCTGAGTATTTTTAAAATCATTTTTAAATAGCTGTAAATATTTTTTGGATTAGACATACAAGAATTATAAGATAACTTTGGTATACACATATGCACAGACAGACACACACATAAGTAATATTCTGTAATTCTGTGTTTTAAATGAAACACTTAAAACTTGTTTTTTTGTGTGCAACTGAGAATACTAAGAAAAAAATTCTAAAATCTAGTGTGGATTCCTTATATGTAACTTACAAGCTTGTTACCCAGGTGACAATGTCATCTATACTTGGTAAAGCAATTTAAATTCACTGTGATTTGTATAGCAATGTCAATTTATTTGTTTGATATTCAAATGTGATGCTATATGCTCAGCTTGAAATACTATTTTTATATTTTCCCATCAGCCATTTCTGGATGTGACTTTATACTCTTGTACATAAGATTTAATTCTCCATTATTTAGTTTTAAATGAATAATTCATATAATTCAAAACTCTACTTACAAAAAGTATAATCATATATGCATATAACTATATATATGTATGTGTGTGTATATATAGAGAGAAACAGATAATAGTTTTTAACATATGAAAATAAAGGTGAATAAAAGTCACCATTATTTTGACTTATATAAAATATAACTAAAAATAGCATCAACAATAAAATGATCCTCAATATATATAATATCTAAAAGCGATAACCTCTTTTTGCCCTCTTTCCTGCCTTTACAAGTCTGGAACATCTGGGGATTCAACTGAAGAGGTAAGAAAGCTTTGAAAAACTCTCTTCTTATTAACACCTGATTTCTGACCTTGAGGTTCTCATGTGTTCTCTTTATATGAATTCTGCACCACATCCAGAGTATATTTCTAATACTATCTTTGACAAATCCTAATGAAAAAGAATGTTAAAAAAATTTGTCTCTTAAAAATTCAATAGCATGCCTCCAAGATTGCTGCTAAAAGTGCAATAAGGGAAGCCATTAAAATAATAAGTTAGGCAAATTATTTTTTAAGTTAATTTCTAGCAATAAAGTGTCATGTGTTTGTAAACTATTCTAAGATGAGAAATTTATGTAAGAAAATGTTCTAAGAAGAAATTCTAAAAGGGAAATGTAAAATAGACGTGTTGTCAAAAATATTACTACTTAAGTGTTTAATGATTATTTTTGGTGGTGTTTTCTTCCGTAATGGCCAAGGTCCCCAAATAGAAGGGAAGATAAAATTCTCAGTGATGTGAAAAATTAAGTGTCTATTATATATTTTCAGATAAACTAATCTGTTTCTATCGCTTGTAATTTTAGGAAAAAGCTCAAAAAATAGTTCATCTATGAGTTCACCTTATATCCCAATGGAATCACATATTTCATCTACTTTGTTTACCTCAATTTATTTAATTTGCTAGTATATATTTTTTTTAATTTAAAAAATTTTGATCTTAATACAAGAACAGTCTCAATACTTTCTTCTCTTGAACTATCTTCTTAGTTAACATCTGTCTCTTTGCATAGCATTGCAGTCTAAAATTTCCCTGAGGGCAATCAAATTAGATGTTCAATGATTGATTCTTGAATGAATAAAAATTTATATAACTATTTAATATGATATATGCATGTAAAATATATTCAGCTTGCAGTCCTTTCCTTCTACATGCTGCTCTGAGGAGTACCCAGTATATTAAGAAGTATTATTAATTTCCCAGCAGTTGCCTGGATACATGTAGCACACTGCTTAAAAAAATACTCTTAGATATCTTCATTTTCAGTCTCTCTGCCTTTAGCTGCTTTAGTTAAAGCTGCTTAAATATAAACAAGCTTTGCAAATATTTACTTAAGTACATGAAAAACCATATAGAGTCCAAGGATACCCTAGTACTCTCTTAGAATTCATAATGAAGACAAAATCCTCAATCAGGTATTTTCTTTGATTTCATGATAACTTCAACTAGTGTTACTATGAAATGGTTTCCATTCCCAAATATCTATTTCTATGTACTATCTCCATAGATAAGGTAATCTTTTTTTTTTAAATAGAGAACAGCTCTAACAAAATGAATTTGACCATATTTATAGCATCCTCAAATTCTCTCTTGACGTACAAAACCGTATTTCTACAGGTCTGCTAGTAATTACCACATGAAAACATTACAGGTACCTCAAGCTGTCCAAAAGAAAACACATCACAGTAGTTCTTAAAACTTGTTTCTTTCAAATACTTTATTAATGTTAGGTCATTTGTAACACAATGTTTTAGATTTTGAAGAGTTTTATGAGAACAAAGGCCAATCTTCTTATAAGTCTTGTGGACATATCATCTTGAGTCTGAGAGTCTGAGTAGACTGGACAAACCCATTGTCATAAATAAATATAGAAGACCAAAATAATCTTTGACTTTTAATGTGTTAAATACAATTTCTTTATGATAATAAATTTTAAAGCAATCTTCAAGGGTAGGAAAAATTATATTTTTATATTTTATAATGGATATTATTAACCATGTAGTATTATTCACTTACCACATGTAAAAAATATTGTACCACCTAATTATTGCCTATTTCTTCCTTCCCTCACTCAGCCATCAATGACAACTTACTATCTTATAAAGAAAAACAATTTACCTGAACACTTTCCTAATTACTGAACTTGTCACCTAGATCACTCAGCCCCAGAAAGCTCTCTAGCTCCCACTGTCAGTTTATTTGGTTTCTATTCAAATATGAAAAAAAATCACCCCACTTGTAAAATATTACTTATATTACAATGTATCATTTCACTTCATTTACTTCATAAGGCTTACCACATCTGTTTTTGTGTGTGTGTGTATTTGTTGCCCACCCTTTCCAAGGACTCTAAGTTCCATGAGACCTGGTATGTGGCCATCATCTTTTCTATTTTATTCTCAGCATTAGGAATATAGCCAGAAGTCAGAAGTGCTAACCAAATTTTTTTATACTAATGAACAACTAAATGAGTGAAGTCCTAGGTAGAAAGGTGGATATTATAACCAGTAGCTAATATTTACAAATAAAGATACCATAGGTCATGTCACCTAAAATCATAGCATGAGTTTGTGACCCCTGTGGAAATGATGCACCAAGGTAACTGCTTTCAGGAGAAGGAAATGAGGGAAGCAGGTAGGGAGGGGAAGACGGCTGACTAAATGTGCTCCTGACTAAGACTAGCCGTCTATACCACCACTAGCACCACACTGAGATTTGGCTTCACACTGAGGCAAAGAAGGTGGCCTCTGTACCGCGTGTCTGTCAGTCATCAGCCATGAGCTGGAACCTGGGAAAGTTCCTGGGAAAGTTGGCTCCTTTTCTGTGGAGGGATATTTTCCCAACAAAACCTGGGGGCAAAAGGAGAATAGCAGGTGGATGAACTGGACTGATGAAGAGCACCTGAGTGGAACACCAGCGATTCACACTGCAGTCCACCCTTGAGATCCACTTACTTCTCTCATGAAGTTCACTCCAACTGGCTGCACTTCAACAGAACATGAGTATGTCACGATTTGGGTAAAACCTTATAAGAGAAGGATTAGTAGTAGTAATAGCTATATCTCCCACTGCTTCTTTTGGTTATGGAGCCCTAACTGATACTCATTATTTCTCTCCTTCCTCACCCATTCTAGAGTCTCCTCCAACTGTGTTGTACTTTGCAGGTCTAGATGGTTTGCTTGATGTATGACCTAGACCCTCATCTCTGAAGAGTAAACTGCTAGCTGCCATGCCATTATCAGGCTATGAAAGGAATAAAAGAAAGAAGAGAAGAGAGAGAGGGGTTGGTGGGATAAGGAAACAAGAAAAGATAAGGAAGGTAGAGAAAGAACAAGAGAGAGACAGAGAAGAAGAATAAGAGAAGGAGGAAAAGGAGGAGGAAAGAGAGGAGGAGAAGGGAGGGAGGAAAGTAAGTAAGTTAGATGAGAGGTTAAAACCAGTCATGGAAGTACCAAGGAATGACTCAGTAGATCACTTGAGTACCAAACTTATTCCTCCCTCCCTCATTATGTAGTAGTAGTCCTACCTTCTCATTAAGACTAGGTTCCATCATTTCTAAAATTTCCAAAAGTGTGGTCATATTTTTGTACCTATTGGTCTACTCCCAGGAGCAGGCCTAAGTGACCAGGTTGTAGCTACAGTTTTATGTGTAGTAGTACTTTTTACAGACTGTGGATAAAATAACCCTTGTTCTGAGACCCAGTACCTCTACTCCTACAAAGTCTAAAGTGCAGTGGACAAAACTATATATCTCCCAAATAGGAAGTGCTTGTTAGCAGGGCCACTTCTACTCTAATCCACCTCGAGTCCTTGTTTTCTGTACCTGTGAGTCTACCTATTAGGGAAACAGTGTCATATAATGGGAGATGGTAAATTCTGTCTTTGAAAGAATGGCATATATTATCTCAGCATCTCTTTTCTAAGTGGGCACCTTAGCTGTGCATTTAGGAGTCTATTACAATATTTATCTCTATTATTCTATTAGGTGGAAGGCTCAGGATGATGCATCATGGGGTAAAGTCTGTGGATCTCATAGTCATGCGACCGTGGCCTTGGTCTGGAAATCTATCATGTGCAAGTCTATGCCAATAGATCAGACAGTTTGAAAATTCTCAGATTATGGTGTTGGATGAGGCACTGTATTCAAACAGGATAAACTCTTACCCGAAAATGATAACAGTTACAGTTAGTACAAAGGATTGCCTTTTCCAAAACAGACGGGGTCTGATGTAAGCAATGCGCCGTCTAGTGTTTTTGTTTTTGTTGTTGTTGTTTGTTTCCTCAAGGTATTGTATAATAGTGGAGGCTGAGTGTTGATCACTGTTGATGTCAGGTTGAATATTCTGCAGTAGCAGTAACTAGAAGAGTCTAGGTGAGAGGATGCCTTTGGTCGAAGCTTAACCTCAATTTCTGACACTTCACCCACTCTTTGAATAAGCCCAACATACAAGCAAGAGTGCCAGAGTGCCAGGAATAGACTGACATCTTTTAGCTGAAATCATTTTTTTTTTTTTTATGTTTAGTAAATGCTCTCTTGTGGGTAGTAACATACAATAAAGTGATTCTCACACTTTGTGCCCAGTGCAGTATTTCTAATAACATGTCTTTTTAATTTTGCTTTGTTCAGGATACAGTATAATAAGCCAAGGCCTTTACCATTGCCCACAAGCCCAAGTTTGTCCCTACCTTGAGTAAATTTCTCTTTTTAGATAGAGAAAATGAGCAGAAATGATGCCCAAAGCTCTGCCCAACAGGAAGGTTACCCCTCATTGCTGTCACTCGGGACTCCCTCTAAGTGAGGCTGTCATGCCCACAGTACATTTTCAACTTACATCCACAAGCTTGTCCAATTCATCCTTGAAACAAGCTTGACCTTTTCCTATCTTGTCAGTTATTTGTAGGGAATGCTTTATAGACGATAGAATTGAGCTGAAAGGGATTCAAGGGAATCTGAACGAACTGTTCATGCAGTTTACTTGTGTTCTTTGAATTTTCTATAGCCCAATCTAATATGTGCCATGTCCATTTGTCCATTGCAAATAGATTACTGCTAGTGTCACCAACTGCGTGACTTACTGTTTCTTACATTCCTGGATTGAGGATTGGCACTTTCAGCTTGATGAGATCTAAGTTCTGTGCCTGATCTTTAACTGTGTCTGTTCTTTGGGTTTAAGTGATAAATATATCTGCAAATATTGCCATGGAGACTCTTCCACCATTTACTTTACATTTCTGATTAATCAACCTAAGCCTGACAGCTTTCCTTATTGGCTTATTATCAATGGCACTTGTCAACAACCACCTTAGTCCTCAGACCTTGCATTTACTGTTTCTTCCATACCATTCAAAAGCTAGAAACATTGTAACAGCTAGTACATCTCCTTCCTAATCCAACACAGAGGAAAGTCTTGATAATCGTAATGTGTAGTACTCCAAGGACCAGCAAAATCTCACCTACCACTAGGATGTAGAAAATAAGTCATAAAAACAGCACTGATTTCAGCAATTTGGCAAATTTAATCCTACTAAATGAGGTGCCGACTCTGTCCTAAATTAATAATATGACTTTTTGTGTTTGTTTTTAAGCTCTTAGAGAATCAGAAGAAAATGTACATTCTTCTCTCACTGGGGCTGATAATTTCATTTGGACATCTATGTTTTCATGTTCAAGTACAACTTTTTCAGTTGTTATCAAGAACAAATTTGTATCTAAAATCTATGTTTATATCATCATTGTGAAGAAATGTCAGTTTATTCTACTAATGTGGAAGAAAAGAAAAAGAAAATTGAATGTCTGAGACAAAACTTGAATTATGGGAAGGAGTAAAGTATTTCCAGAAATAATTGACTAGTTCATGTGATTTCTGCAGTTAATTTTTTTTTAATATAAGTACCATCTTTTCCATGGAAGTCAACTATATAGATTTCATATTTTGAATTTCTTGTATTCTTTTTCATCCAACCTGACATTTTATAACAGTTCATCTCTCATAAAAATAAATTTATAAAAATAAAACATTTATTATTACAATAAGGATTTTAAGTGTAAGGGATGTATTTTTGCTGGTACTTCAACATCAATGCAATGTCACCATAGTGATGTACAATCCTGATAAATCATTTCAGAAATATCATTGTAATGATATATTATGACTCACATATACATCATCATGGTCATCATCATGCTTTATTAGTATCATATATCATTGCAATGATAGGGCTTTGATTATATAGAATTTCTCAGTAAAATAGTGATGAAAAAACTCATCTCTTTTGGAGAAATGCTTTGTAACTTCATTCCTAAAAAGTTTATAAATATGCCATCCACCTTTCCAATGCTGTCCTGAAAAAAATACTTACAAAAATAGAAACAATGTGATTCTTTTGATGTATAAAGCTGAATTTTGGAATGCAAAATTATACATAAAAGTCTTATGAATTTTGCAAAATTCATAAGACTTTTATGTATAATTTTATTACAATACTTAATTCATAGTCTTGTAAAAGTTTACCCTATCTCCCACTGGAACATACACTTCCATTTCGATTGTTGCTATGACTCACTCATAGTCCAGTGCCTGGCTAATGCAGATTCTCTATATTTGTTTCAAAGGATAAAGTTTTCAGGGTGTCGTCAATATTGACATTGAAAAACAACTGTTAAATCATTTTTTTACTTTAGTGATTTGACATATGACATTATTCATTTAAAATATATTCAAGCAGACTCTGTAAGAGTATGCCATTTTTATCATTCTTTTTCTTATTGAACATATATTTCTATTTCACTTCTGCCCCAGAATTTCTTCTAGTTAAATATATTTTTGCACTAATAAGATTTTTATCAATGACAATCATAGTTTTGCTATGAAAATAGATACATATTTTGATGCTTATAATAATGTTATAATTGGTCATTAATTACCTTTATAAATAATAAACATACTACATGTAATAGAAAATGTATAAATCTTTAACCAGAGTCATAATTATATCTAATATAATTGAACTATGATAGTTTAGAAGACATTCAGTTACATATAATTGTGTCCATGTCACTAACCTGAATTGCTTTCGCTACTTGAGGTACTTTGTTTTAGTGGTTTCTGAGAAGAAAATTCTAAGAAATATTTCTTACATTTAAATTTGTGGAAAAAATATCTTTTTTATTATCAATGCTTCCTTTGCTTTGCTCTCACAACTCTCTCTAAAGGCCATATATTGCTTGAAAAATACTTAACAAATGGAAGATGTAAGGTGTTCCATAATCATATTCTGTGCAACATTGAATTTAAAAATACACTGACAAGTCAAAATATCCTGTTTCTAACATCATGTTTATGTAGAGAAAGACTAGTAGCCCCAAAGTGGTTTGTTGAGCCTTGATTAAAATAAAAAGAATCCTCTTTGAAAATAATATTTCCTGTTTTCCTTTTGTTTGGTTCACTAGAAAGTTTTTATACATGGAGTAACATGCTATCATAAGATTTATGTCAGGTGAGGGAAATATTTTTGTTTTGTAAAGTGGGAGAAGTCATTTTGCAAAAGAAGAAATAGAAAAGGAGTGCGAGGACACAGTGAATGTGAAAAACTTCAGTATACTCTTACTATCTTTGTTTTTTGCTGACTATAACAAAATACCACTGACTGTGTAATTTATAATGAACATAAATTTATTGGCTCACATTTCTGGATGCTGAGGAGTCCAACATCACACGGCAGCATCTGGTAAGGGATTTAGTGCTGCATCACATGGCGGAAAGTGAGACAGGAAGACAGAGGGCAAGATGTGGCTGAACGTACCCTTTGCGGTGGTAGGAATCCCACACATGAGGCTAGAGCCTTCATGGCCTAATCATCTCTTAAATGTCCCACCTCTAATACGGTTACATTGACAATTAAATTTACACATGAGTTTTAGAGGGAACAAGCATTCAAACCATGTCAATTACCATTGGAAAGTTTTGGTGAATCCTCCAGGAATAGGTCTACTTGTCTGAAGACCAATGTCCTAAGCAATCTGTATTTAACTTGGTAATGAAAGGTTTGTTCGTTTTGTTTCTTAGTTAATAATTTATTAATTATTAGTGAAAAAGCTTATATTGATTATCTGATTCATTTAATCTAATTCTCTTTATTTTCACAAAGGAGAAAACAAGGCTGTTCTGTATTTGAGCCTAGGACAATGTAAGTTGATTTTGTCAGAGAATGGCTAGAGCCTGGGGGAAAACAAGAAGCTGAAATAGGAGGATTTAGCACAACTACTTATTAGTTTAGCTATTTCCCATTTGACAATTCATCAAACCACTCTTGATTTTTGTAAGGTCTCTTAAGGCTGGATGTCTTTTCTTTATGTGTGACAAAGAAGGAATAGAAAGAACAAAATGGTTACAAATCAAAAATGTATGATAGAAAAGTAATTTTTACTTTTAGTTACAAAAATCTTTGACTTGAAATCTTTGACTATAAAATAATTCTAATTATAAAAATCTTTGACTTTAAATGTCCTTACAATTTTAATGAATATTAGAGTCTCATAAAGATACAATCTTGAAAAATCCCTTTTCTTCATTGAAATAATAATGTTATCATTCTTTTCATAATACTTAGGGTATTTTGATTTTTTTTTTACCATCCAGAGATAAGATTGAGGTATAAGAAATAAGCCCTGAAATCTAGATTTAATATCAATTATCATTAAAAAAAAGATTCTGTTAAATCATCTTTAAATAATGTATGGTCTAGAATAATATATATTAAATATTCTACAACTTTTGAAACATTGTATGCTAATGTATAAAATAATTTCCTAAATATTGACATATAGTTACATATATGTATGTTTACATTTGGCAGGGCTTACATGTGCTATATAATAGTCTACAACTTCAAACAATAATTTCTTGAATACTCGTTTTAAAGGAGCTATGTCTTTAAGAACCTCTATGTTAGGAAGGTTCTCACTAATGTGTTGTTTAGAAAGCAGGTCAAAATCTGACCAAACTAAAATTTATCCCATTTGTTCATTGAACTAGGACAACTAAAATTCATCTGGCTTTTTGGGATTGATGTTCTACTGATCAATTTAGTGTTAACTTAAGACCAGATTATTCAAATCAGAAGGCACATCTTGGCCTGGCCTTGTACAGTATTCATAAATTCACTCATGGATCTAGATACTTCCATCCATGTTTTGAGTATATATTATACCACAGACATACACTTTTTGACATCATGCCTTTATGTATGCATATGCTTTTAAAATATGTACCTCACAGTTTAATTTAAAAAAATGTCATGACTTTGAGATACACTGTGCTGTACATATAGTTTAAAAAATCCACAGGTGACCTGCCTGACATAGTGAACTGGACCACAGTGCCAAAAGAGACATTTCCATTAGACAGATAGACTGATAATTTGAAAAATGGTCAACTAGGTTAATACTGAATTACTGCATTTCAAATTTTTTTCTGTACAGTAAGAATCAGTATTATAGTCAATAAACATTTTGGTTAGACTTAAATATGTTGTGCTATGAAATATACTTCTTCCCTCTTTCAGCTATTTTTAATTATAAACCTAGCCCAATACCCCCCTCAATAAAGGGGCTTTTGTAATCCACATTGATCTCTGGGTGAATTAGTTTCGCAGAAAATCAGAAGAAATATTTTCCAATAGACATGTTCAAAATACCTATATAAGTGGGACTCTAGAATGTAAGCAATAGTATTGTTTCTTTTCCATCAAAAGAGCAAGGTTTTGTGAAATATTGGAATTTTATTTCCAATTCTAGTATTTGAAGACAGTTACCTATACTTATGCTGTCAACTGGTCCTTGTTGACACTGTGATTTTATTGGCTCCATGCAATACCAGCAAGAATTTACTGTGATTCTTTTCTTTATGACACACATGACAAAAAACCAACACATTTACTCAAGACCAAGAGCTAACTGAAATCATTTTAACCTATCAAAATTGATGGGAGGACTTCACTGACAAAGTCATTGCTGGGTTTTCACAATTCATTGTAATTTCCCATCTCCATTATGATGAAAGGATAGAAAATTCATAATTAGGGAATAAGGTGAGATTAATACTTATCATTAGCACTGAATTATTTAGCCTACTATATGATTATTATTATTATTAGTGTCATTTTACAATTCTCTCTTATTTTATTAGACACAACTGTGAATAATTTCTACCTAATACCACTCTCTATTTGCTAACTAGCTAGAAAATATTCATGAAAATATCCATTAACCACACACATAAAATACTATATTGGAATACTGTTGATTCAGTACATGTTACTACCTGATACCTTAGATATGAGAATCAATTAACAGTATGTTTCCTGGATTTCCTCCAGTATACTTTAAAAATTTATCATACTCAGAATCTATGAATATTATTATTTGTATCATTTTATACCAGCAATTGCACTTTGGTTTTTACAACAAAAAATAGAAATATAAACATACATGAATTTGGTCAGCTTTCTGTTACTCTGTGAAGACTCTAAAATCCTACTCTTTAGATTAATATACATCAAAGATCTGGATTAAACAATGAACCAGATAGCACCTGGGCACACAGTTCAGTATTTCCACATAGACAACACAACTCATTTCTTGTGACAGTGTCTTACACAGATCCAACCTTTAATAATATTAATATTTTTAAATAAGTGATCAATGTTATTAACTCTGAGCAAAATATCATATATAAACTTTTCTCATTTATGCTTTTCTCTTTTCCATTTGGAGCTTATTAATAGCATTCTTATATTTAAAGAGTTCCCTTGTTTGTGAGAATCTGGACAGCCAGAGCTCTAAGAGCATGTCTAGACCTTGATAAAACGTTATTGATATATATTTTGCCTTGGTTTCTCTTGACAGCAAAGACTAGGACAAGGATTTTAGTAGGGATAAATTATTTGACAGACTATCTAAAGTAGAAAAGTGAAGAACTGAGAAGAATGAGACAGAAAACACACAAATCCAAGTATATTACTGTTATTATTATGGAAGAACAATGAAGGCAGGCTTCATTGGAATCTCAAGAAACTTCCCAAAGTTGTCTCCATGTAGACCTGGAAGCTGACACATTTATCAAGCCTTCCAATTTCCTATTTACTGAGAGTTGTCCTCAGAGCATATAAACTCCTTGTACTTCTGCACAGTGCATAGGTTCAGGCTTGGCAAACTTATGTGAGTGTTTTTGGAAAAGTTCTAAGATGATAGGTAAGAGCTGGGATATTGCCAGTATTAAGTATGTATAATCTCCCATAGAACTGTCACCACAAGTGTAGCCAAAGTCTGAGGTTATGACATGACATTAGAGGTGTTTATGGTGATATTATTTTAGGGTAATAAGTTCGTTTGAAATTTACAAAAACCTTAAGAGATAACATTTTAATTATAGATCTATAAAAAGGGCAAACATTACAACTCATTTTATTTACATATTTTATAACAAATGTGCAAAAATACCATCAATTGAATTAATATTTAAATGTTTGAAAAAATTTCAACTGAAATAATTATTTGCCAGACTTTTGGAAAAAAGGAAGATTATATGGTTATTTAACAAAAAATACGAAGTAAGAACTCAGGTTGTGGTAGGCACTTTCTTAAATGAGTATATGCCTGAATATCTGTAAATATTTGCTAAAGAATTAGTAACATTGAATATGCTGATGGTTATGATGAATTTTAAACTTTTTCTAAGGAACTGTTAGCTCTGATTATATAATAGCAGTAAAGGATTTGGGTAAACAAAATACACAGATCCACAAGGACACAGAGTATGAGACAGAAAACAACAATGGATCAGAGAAATCAACACATTTGAGGAAAATGGGAATTGGACTAAGCAGTAGTTACTGAATTTTGAGACAGGAAAAGAACAAAATCTTAGCTTACAAGAAGTGGATAAACATAACACAAGCCATGACACCATGTGGAATCCTGGAAAAGGTAGAAACTTGAAACAGAGGAGGAGGGACTGTGTCCCAGGACACTTGGGGTGGGGGAAAATCAGAAGATTGCTTGATGAATTTTATCTGGCACAGGTAAGTGTACTGATTTTTCTTCATTAGTTTAAGCAGGGAAGAAAGTATCCTTCCTTTTCCACCTCAGGAGAACAGAAGTTTGAGAATAGATATTTCAGTGAGGATTTACATTTTGCTACATATAACATAAATTGACCACAGTGGTTTAAAAATATTTTCTCATTTAACAAGAGGACTGGAGGGAGTGATTTCTGATGTTACTTCAGAGGCTTAAGGAAGTCAGGTAAAATAAGTATCTTGGAGTTTTCATGGCTGAACCATGGCTGCTGGAGTTCCGGCTAAGAAGAAAGCTAGACATATCAGAGAATGATATATTTAATTGATTAATACTGTGTCATATGGCCAAAATCTAACCACAAAGGAGGCAGGAAAACATTTGCTGCTGTTTTACGCTTGCTTGCTGCCAATATCCCAGTGGGTTCTGATATTAAGGGAAAACGGAAAACATTGGCTTGGCATCTATCAACACCTGTCAGTTACTCTTTGGAGAGCCAATGTTGCTATGTACACAATGTCATGTCAAGAGATTGTATCCAAATAAAATTACAATGAATTTTAGTTCTCTCCATATGGACAAAATGTCCTTCCTCATGATCTAGTGACCTATAAAATAGAAGAGAATTTAGTTGCCACTAATATTAATACACCCTGATAAAACTGTGGAAGAAACACAGGACAAAAAATTATAATGTTTATGCAGAAAAGGGGACCATTAAAAGTACCCACAATTGCTGGTTTATAGTAATGTTCAAGTCATGCTACACAGGAATAGCACGAATTCTTTGCTCATTAGTCAGACAATATGGCAACCCTAACTCTGAGTGTGGAGGGATCTACTCTTTCCATTATGCTTGAATGCTACAGCTGAGTATATTGGAGATGATGCCTTCCCTTGGAGTGACCCTGTTTTCACAGACGTATTACTACTAGAGCAATTTGGGGGTCCCTGGATTACATTGACAATTTGTTTATTCTATCTATTTTTAATTAATTTTAAGTGGGTTTCAATTTGCACAAAAATTAGTAGAACACCAACTTATTTTCCTTTGCTAATTGCCATGTGCTAATAATCAAAGCCAATGATCTTGTCTGTTGGAACTCTTGAATACTAATGACTCTCCAAATTTTTTGTTTAACCAAAGAGCCTCATGTCCTACTCATGCTGCTTTAAAGTAATTAAACAAATAAGCTACAATGGAACAGTAACAGCCTTTAAGACCAGCTTATTTTAATGTACAAAATTTATTTTTCTAGGAAGCAATACTTAAGGAAAGATGTTTGAGAAAATCCTGGGAAATCAAATTTAATATGAGGTATAAAAATTTAATTGACTTTCTTAAAGGCATAGAGAAACAAATGATGGGCCTCTCAGACAATTTACACTGAGAGATCACAGAGAGCCTCTTAAGTACTATTTCATTTTATCCTATGTCTGCTAATTCCAATCCAAGTTTATTTTTTTTCTCTTTTTAAATAGGATATAGTGCAAAAAGTGGTAAGAAATAACAGTCACATGCCATAGTGTACATTTTTTCTATCTTTTTTCTCCAAAAGTATTAGCAGCACTATGCCATCAAGACTGTTCCTGTGACAAACTAGAAGGTTCCTGTGACAAGATTAGTGATAACTGCAACTGGTTCCCATAGTTATGCTAAGGTATATTTTGTTTTCCAGAAAGTCAAATACATGAATATCATACAAATATGAAATAATCAAGTGTCAAGGATTTTTACTCAATTCATTAATTAGAGAACCAGTAAGATATTAAAATTGGCTCATATGAGAATTTGATTTACAGAATTTTTTGTTTTCTAGTAGAAAATAATTTACTAGCATGATAATTAACAGGAATCATTTGCATTGCCATCAGTTTTCCACCTTTTAACTTCTGGCCCTGCTGGGGTTTACAAATAGACTTAGCAACAGCAAGCCAACAAACAGTGCATCCCTATGGAATCAGGTAATTCCCAGGGATTCTGCTAGAAAATGCCCAGGATTTGCTTGAAAGAAACTCTGGAATTTCTTTTGCCCAAATGCTGGAATTTTTTTTTTCATAGTTTCTACCCACTTTTCAAGCCTAGTCCTTCAGCCTATCCCTTAAGTCTGTGGCCAACCTGATATAAAACTGATTTATTATTTCTTTGAATGATTCCCAGATTAATTTGCCACATTTAGTGCCTCTTTTTGACCTCTAAGAAACCTAACTGGTTAAGAGAACTTTATTAACATCTGAAAGGCTCTCTCTCATCATCCCTACATTGTAAACAATTACTAAGAGGAGCTCTCTGGCAAAAAAACACCACAGCTGGCTATTAATAGAGAAAGTCAAATATGAAAACGGTAAGAAGGCTAAGAAAATATGGCAAAATATCAGCACCCTCTGTTAAAATATTTATTATTAAATATTGCTTAATTTCTAATGTTAATGCTACCTAATTAAATGAGGTGTTCACACGAACTAGAGATTTTTCTAATGTGTTACCTATGGTAATTAATTTAATTTTCACCAAGAAAAAACTATATGTATATTGTGAAATCATGATCAGTATTTTGCAGATGAGAAAACATAGATTTAGAAAAATGTATCTCTTTTGAAATCTCACATACAATATCTGTCATAGACAGGCAGATAAACTATCACCACCAATGCAGAAAATTAAGAGATTACTTCAAACTGTAATCCTTACTCTTCAGAATTTTTAAAAAAGTTTGTCACAAATCAAATTCTATTAAAATGTATACTTTTTATTTTGGATAGAGATAGACTGTACTGAGAAAAAGAAGGTGACAAATCAGTGCTACCATCTTGTGTCTATATACATCTTCAACCTATGTATGGGCTATGAAACAATATGTATCATTGGGAAAAAATTTCCTTAATGCTGAAACCTAAAGAAAATCTAGGATCCTAATTCTTGACAGTGTTGATGAAAATTTGATACTGCTATTCCTAATGAAGGATAGAATAAATGTATTTACAGTATTTGAAAATTAACCAAATGTCTTACTATACTTACCATAAAGATTATGTTTGTCATACTTCCCTTATTTTTAACAGAATGGTCTCTGCTAGTGTACTATATACATATTTCAGAATGTTCACTTACATTTTGGCTCTTTTTTCAACTCTTTAAATAAATTCCTCCAAAAACAGTATGTTTTGCAGGCTTGCTAGCAGAAAAATATTGCACTACATTGATGTAATCAGCGAATATGAGCTAAAATTTCTCTATTAGGAAGAGATAACAAGAATATCTATTTTTCTTCTCACTTAGTCAAAAAGATATTTCAACTTAGTTCTAGATTTATGTTTAAATGTTCAGTTTATGATGTCAACATCTCTGCTCAAGCTTTTATTAACTCTGATATTTAATACCCGTTATTTAACCTTGTTAAACCTCAAAATCCTCATCAGTAAAATAGGAGCAATGATAGTTTCTAAATGAGAGGATTGTTGTGGGAGTTAAATAAGATGATGAATGCAAAAGACTAAGTAGAATGCATTTGTAAGCTCTCCAGAAATGATTGCACCACTATTTTTTAAAACAATATTTCTAGCAGACAATATTGCTTCAAAATATTTACTTTGTAACAACAGGAAATTCTTTCATCTAGCCAATAATTATATCCCTTTCATCTTCCCCAAATTCATCCCTCCCTAACAAGAGTAAAGATGTTACTTAGGTTCTTTAGAGGCCATGTGTATGAGCATGCAAGAGTTGTGTTTAGTTTTCAGTGGCGTTTTGGCCACTCAGAGCATAGATAAACCCACCTGTATACGTGGGGATAAATCCCCACAAGCTATAAACACATAAATAATTGTGAATGATCTTTTCTAGAGTCATGCATGATAATAAATGTAGGATGATTTATTGGAACTAATATCATTATCACACTCTGGTTCCAAGTACTTGGAATTATAAAATAAAATACTACATGTGGCATACCTGAGAACTCTATCCTCATTGTGAAATCTGAGCTAAAGAGGCATATGAGTGTATGGGCATAAAAACTTAAAGAAGCTTCATGGGAGGTATCATGAGCAAACTATCAGGTGATTTCCAACATTAAGAGAGGAAATATCAACTGATTGACATTCTAAGTACCCTGAGAAGAAGAGAAGAAGTCAGGTAAATAGGTAAAGTCATGAGATTTTAGAAGCCAGAGGCCAGTGATAATTTTGAGTTCAAAAGGATGTACCTACCTCAAGTTTTCTCTTTGCCTTCCCACTGAGGTTGCTCCTAATCCCTTAGGAGGGAAAAATTACCAAAACACTAGAGGAAAGATAATGCCTATGTTGAAGCCAAATCTCAGTGAATTACTCCATGTCTAAATCTTACACATAATAATTATGTGCTATTATCACTCATTTCAAATATGAATGCATTATGAGGCATGCATCTTTAGAAATAACAATTCTGCAAGGTCATTTATTTTATTTGCCTGTTTCCATAATGTCCCGATACAATTGAGCAGATTGTCTCCATGTTTTAATGTGGCGATAGTTTCTGGAGGAATGGAGGTGATTAGAGTCATCAATATGCATGATTTTGAAAAGTATGGCAAGGCAGTGGCTACTACCAGGAATCAATGGTTGGATCGGGCAACTTTGTAAAGGAAACAATGGAATAAATTTCACATCCTAGATATAAAAAGAAAAGATAGTCATAGGAGTTCTATAAGGCATCAGCTGTACCTCAAAACTTGCTTGACATAAAAGATAAAAGCTTACAAGATTAAGCAACCAGTTATGATTTGATTGTCATCATAATATTAGACTGAATTAGATATTTGTTATTGTTTCATTACTTGAAACTTCTAGTTGTACTTACGATATGTGTATCATATGAACATACACTATTTTTGAATTATATATTTTCCCCCTCTGCCCTTGGGTTTGTTGCCATTGTTTGTTTGCATACTTGCTTTTGTTAATACTTCCTTTTGTGCTGTTTCAGATTATCTGAATACTGTAAAACCACTATAAAAATAAGTTCTTATTATGTAACACATTTACTTGTACATTTTTCCTCTGAATTCATTTTAGTCTCAATATGTCCTTATCAATTTGAAAGTAATGTCTTTTCTCTTTATAAAATTTCCTCTTGTGGCTGTTATGGTTTTCATCACCAGTAGCTCCACTGAAGAGTTTGTCAAGAGAATTGAAAAAATTGGAAAGGTGTGAATGAAGCTGTTTTGCCAAATACAAAAGAAGAACATTGAAGCACTGCTTATACTCTTACTTTTACTTCTAAACCTTTAGATGTTTGACCTTGGAAATTTTTGCTTCTAGCAAAAATCCTTATATAATTCTCACTTTGAGGAACAATTTACTTTTATAATTTTCTATCACTTTACCATCCAATATTTCCATTTAAATTACATTCTGATATTTTTTTAAATAATAAAAAATGCAGTCTGTTCAATTTCTGAGCAGCACTATAGAAAGTTTCATAATATTGAATCTGTATGATTTTCCTATATTTTTAAACCTTTGTTTCTAGCATTTTTCTCATCACTAACATGAGTGACTATGAAATAATAGCCATTGACAATAAAAAAAGACCTACTAGAAACTATCTTCATCCGTAGGAAGTTGAGAATCTAGTGTAGTCAAACAATTCGCTCACTTAGCAAACATTTATTGAGTGCCTATTCTGAGTTGAACACATTTCTAGTTGAACACAATTTTAGATATGGGAAAAAATGGAGAATGAGACAAACTAAATCACAGCCCTGATAGAGAATCATTTTAATGTGAGGGACAGATAATAGAGAAGCCAACTAAAAAAAGATACAGGTTTTTTTTAATAGTGATGCATATTTTGAAATAAATATAGCAGATTGAAAGGATAGCAGTGATTGAGGAGGGGTCTTTTAACTGAGTGGTCAAAAAAGGTCTCTCTGAGGAAATCAGCTTTGAACAGATTTTTGAATGATATCAAATATAAAGCTACACAAAGATCTCTGGGAGGGGTTTTTATTCCAGGCATAAAGAATTGTAAAGGCTCTGAAGTCACAATACAGGCTGAAAGTTTCTATAATAAGGAAAATTCTAACAAAGAACAAAGAGATATAACTAACTGGGGCTTGAGAGAAAAGGAAAGGACTCCCTGTGGAATTGGTACTTAATTTAAACTCCAAAGGAGAAGTAGGACTTAGTTTACACAGGTCACCTCAAGAATCTCACATTCCACAAGACAAACATGTAAACAAATACACACGCAACAAACACTAGCAAAAAATACAATTTAGAATGAGTGCGATGATAATGATAGACATAGGATATTGAAGATCATAAATAAGGAGCAGTTAGTCAAAATTTTTTAGGAGGGTAATAAAATAGTGAGGAAAGAGCAGTACATGAACACATGTCAAATGAAGCAATTCTTGGGCTGTGTTTTAAAGGATGCATAGGAGTTTGCCAAAGTAGTTAAAGGAGAAGGATGCCTTGGCTATAGGAGGCACAAAGCAGGTGGTAATAGCACTCTGAAGAGTTGTGTGCATTTCATGAACCACAAGATATGAAAGTTTCATATTTGATGCTAAAATGGTAGATATTATCATACTGTATCATATTTATAACTAATTATTTAAATAATGATAATCAAATTGTTCAAAGATATAATATTGTTGATATTGTGTGGTACTTGTGGACTAATCATACACATCTATTTACCAAAATATATTTCATTCTAGTTCACCCTGTTTAAGAATGTAAATTCCATAATTCAATACAAACATCATTATGAATAATAATAAATATAATAAATGCTCTAACTGATTTTTTTGAAATATTTATTTTCAGAGCAGTATCCTTTACTGTTCAACATAAAGAAGTTTTAACAAGCCTGTCCTGTTCCAAATTTGTATGATGCTTTCTTATGAAATCTGATTATAAAATTGTGTAAAATAAACTCATGCAGTTAATACATTTATCTTTTAAAAACCAGATGGTCAATTTAGTATTTTTAAAAAAAGATTTATAATTTAACCTTAAAACCAAGTTCTTCCAGCATTATTTATAGTCTGTCTTCCATGCATCATAAATATTACTTTAACCTAAATAATACTTATATTCACAATATACATAACTAAAATGAATTTTACATTGTATTTTTTCATAGTTATTTGCAGTTACTTCTTCCTTACTTCCTTTTTTAAAAATTAAACAGACTAATTCTATGATAATTATCTTTATTAAACTTTGCTTTATCTGATATTGTATTTTATTTGTATTTCTGCTAATAGCAACTGCCAGTTTGGCTGCTTTTAATTTTTAATATCTTATTTCTGTATAAAATAATAATTAATTTATTTTCAATTCATAAACACTACTAAGTTTGTGATTTCAACTTCACAACCAATTTTAAAATCTAGAACATAAATTCCATGATGGCAAGGATTTATCTTGTTCATGGTACAAAAAATCGGCACTAATGAATCTTTATTGATTAAACGAATGAATGTTGTGTCTGACACTAGCAGAGCCGACAGAAGCAGAGATGAAGCAGAAAACATAATCACTGTCAAATGGGTGATTCTGAAGATGAAAAGACACTTTTAGCTTAGTTACTTTGATATGCACTCAACATAACACTCCAATTTTACATGAGGATTTGGAATGAAAACAGCTCCACTCCTAAATAATAAATGTATTAATTGCACTCCTTATGAGTCCTGACAGCAGTCAGCTTTGTGGGTTTCTGATTCCATTCCAAGAGGTTGAGTGTCTGTGTGATTTATGTAATAGGCAGCAGTATGTCATGAGGAAAGACTCGCAGGATAAAACTTCTTAAGGATAGGGACACAGATGGCTGCCTGTGAGTGTGTGGTGGGTGTTACTGAAAATGCATTGAACAGTGAAGGAAGGCCAGAGAACAGTCACAGAAACGTGCCCGGAGTTTTGTTTTGTTTCATGAAGACACACTAGACACTTTTGTTTTTCCTCTCATGGAAATTTTTAAATTTACTTTTTCTCTGACAACTGACAAACACCTAAGATGTTATGAACACAAGCTGGGCATTAAAGGGATAAAAAGAAACAAAAAATTGAATAAATACTAAGGACTCATCATTCATTTCAGGCATGCTTCCCTACGCTTAATTGCTTACCAATACAACACTGGATGTTCAGTAAAAGATATATTTTAAGATCAGACTGTGAAACCAGCACAAAGTGCCCTATGCAATTTTCTAAATCATCCAGATTCTCTACGTTGGTTGTCTGTCCTGAAAATTCTCAGTTCATAAATGTACATGCATTGAACTACATGTGTTTAGTGTAATCATATTCACTAGATAATTACTTAGTTTTCTACTCTATTTTGATCCTACCTAATGTTAAGTTTCTTCCATGTTTTGCCTCTTATTTCCAACAGATGTCAATTCATTGCATATTAGGTAAAGTAAAACAAAGAGGAATGGTTGTTAGGGAGGTGATTTAATAAGGTATGGTGTGTGTGTATGTGTGTGCATGCACATATGCGTGAGACCATATTATATCACAGGCAAGGTACTTCCATAACATCATTCTAACACCTTCATGTAGTACTGGATACTTTGTAAGCTTTAACTCAGCAGTCATAAATGTTTTTTATGTGTTTTTCTAACTCAACAGTCAGCCCTTGTGTCCCATGCAAAGCCCACTCATTTTATGTAACAATTGCTTTATCTGCCCAGTCCAATTTTTATTTATTCTACTACTTTAGGAAGCTAAAGGGAAAGGAAAGGAATATTTTATAATATAACATTTTGTCTTGCCTGGACTCCAGAATCTGTGTAGGCATTATCTGATAAAAGATGTAAGCAATAGTTCCAAATTAAGAAAGAACAATAAACAAACAAACTAGAGGTTTGCTCTAAGCCCTTTATCATTGTTTCATTTATAGGAACCATAAAAGCAAAGCCGAAAATACATTTGTTTTTAATTTTTATATATTTTAAACTCTTATTGAATTTTGCTCTTTTGATTGTGTCTAGTGCCATGGATATAAGTCTAAAGCAATTCACAAAACACAGCAACTCAAGATGCTTCCCTTTACAAATTTCATTGGCAGGTAGTCTTAGTCTATAGAACAGGTGAGCCTTGAACTCAAAACTGTCAACATAGAGTTTGCTAACCGTTCATGGCAGTGATCTGAAGTTAGGTCGAGGTGATATCTGGCTTCCCACGTTCAACCGTCTATCTCATGCATCAGATTCCCTGTGTCCATAGCTCATAAAAAATCCACCTCCGTATTCTAAACGCCCAGCAATTCTGCTTTTAGGAACACATTTTTAAGTATACATATAGTTCTAAAATCTTTGTGCACTAGAAACACAGTAATTCCCACAACTCCTGCTGCCATGTTTCAGGACCTCTGCTTCCCTGTGCTTATCTCCATAACCACTTGGGATTACCAATGAGTCAATGCTTTCTCTTTCAAAGAATTCTTATGGCAGATCCTTGGTCAAAACATCCACAGAGCTGTTTTTCCATGAATAACTTGTTATGCAACAGCCTTCCAAAATTATTATTTCCAGTCATTTTAATACTTATATCAATTAACTAAGGTCTCTGTTGATTCCATCTGTTGAGTTATGTCAGGGGCAAAGTGTCAGAAGACGACAAGGCATGACTTTCAGAGCTTTCACCTATCTGTTCAAGTGTTCTGTGAATATGTTCCTTTCTACTGCATTTAACATGTTCCTGAATATATGACTTCCATTTAATTAGACCTTCCTTGTGAAGTTCTGTAATAGGAACTATAACATCAACTATTTTTTTCAAAAGGAAGAAAAACTAGTGGAAGTGATTTATACCCACTATAATTCAAAACACTAGGGCTTGCTACTCTACTGTACAGTGAATTTGGGTAAAGAAAACATTGCTTGTCAATTATTTAGCAGTTTGGGTGAATTAATCTCTAAATGTTGGATATATTTTCTTCAAAATTTAAAAGGCCCACCAAATACTGAGCTTCTCACTCAATTTCTGGTGGACTCAAGGCAAGTAATATATCATTCACAAGAAGGAGGGATTTCATGGTGGCTGCAGACCGAGAAATAAACTCAATTCACTCTTTAGGCAGGACCTTGCACTTTGCGGCAATTATTTTCCTTTATATATTAACAGTTATAAATAATTTTATAATATTCTAATAAATAAGTAAACCAGTTAATTTCCTTATTAGTAATAATATATCCATCATTTGCAAAAAACAATCCTTGTCTTATAAACTATCCTGGCACCACAAAAAGCAATAGAGAGAAGCACTTTTTTCAAATCTTAATCAGCTTCTGTCAGTCTCTATGAGCCATCTGCTTTTCAAACCTGCCAAATCATGCCCTTTTAGAAAGAATTAGTTAATTATTAATTCAATTTTATCTTTTCTAAACCCAGTCTAAGTTTCCACTGAAATATTCCTTTTTGACTTCAGATATGCTTTATACTGATGGATCTGTATGTGGTAGATACAAGCTCTGATATCATCTAGAAAATAAAATTATTTTGTTTCATAATTATCATATAACTATAATATATTGCCCATTTGTTTTTATTTGTCCAATGCTCATTCATTTAAAATATATATTTGTTTGGAAACACTGAGGAGGGAGAAAAAGAAAAAAGTAAATAAAATATATATTTAAAAGTGAAATTTTTGTGCATATATATATTTATATAAACTATGCATTTTTATTATGTGAACTGATTAAAGTTTTATTTTGATAATTTGGGAAAGCTTTTGGGATATATATTGAGTGTTGAAGTAGACCCAGGTTCTAAGAACTGAGTTGGGAATGATTATTTTACAATTCGTTCTGAACACCATAAAAGATGATAAAACTGCCAAATTCAGTTCATGGAGGTAATTTACTTTATAAATGTAGGCCAATCAAAGTTGTAAGAATTTAAGTTGCAATTGGGGATGAAATAATGCCTCTAATTAATTAATAATAAGATGAGAACTCAGGTTAATCCAGGCACTACCACACCTAGATCTTAAAAACTCCTCACAAAAATTTGGCAAGGTAGCTTATTATTATGTCACTTTTGCAGACAAGGTGACTGACATTGAGAAATTGGTTCCTAGTACATGCAAGTACTTTATTATCTACAGCATTTCCAGTTATTTTCAAAATTTTGTGGTAAAATTTTCAAATGTGCAATCACATCTTACAGAACCACTTTTAAAAAATATATACATATTTAATTGACACACTGTAATTGTACACATTTATAGGGTATAATTTGATGTTTTGATACACATTAATATATATGTTGTATGATGATCCAATTAGGGTAGTTATAGATTCATCACCTCATGCATTTATTTATCATTTTTAAATATTTATTTATTTATTACTGCATCTCTCTTTTATTTGTTTATTTTTTTATTTCAGAATATTATGGGGGTACAAACATTTTGGTTCCAAGTAATGCCTTTGCCTCACCCAAGTCAAGGTTAGAAGCGTGCCCTTCCCCATACAGTGCAGTGCGCTCCGTCTTCATTAGTTGTAAGTTTACCCACCCCGACCTCCACCTGACTGACACCCATGATATCACTACCATGTGAGCACCTTAGTGTTGATCAGTTATCACCGATTTGATGGCGAGTACATGTGGTGCTTATTTTTGCATTCTTGTGATACCGCATTTCAATGCCCATGCTATCTTGAATGTGCCTGTCCTCATCTGCTCTCAGAACCACTTTTGTTTTCAGATTGCTGCATCAGAACAATGAAGGATTCAAGATTACTCTCATCCCCAAGAACAGAAGTAGAAAGCTACTCAAAAGTCTCCACCAGAGAAAATGAGCAAGGACCAGAGGTTTAACTATGCACTGAATTACCAAGTGGCTACTGAGTCAGCTGTGTAGATGAATAAAAGCTGCAATGAGATATTATTACTGTTATTGAATTATGTCATGTGAGCAAGAGCAAGACCCTATTTCTACAAAAAATAGAAAAATTAGTCAGGCACGGTGGCACACACCTGTAGTCCCAGGAGGGGACTCAGGAGGCTGAGGCAAAAGTATTGCTTGAGCCCAGAAGCTTGAGGTTGATGATACCACTGCACTCCAGCCAGGAGCCAAAGCAAGACCCTGTCTCGAACAAACCAAAACAAAATAAACAAGAAGAAATCAAAAAATAAAAAACAAAAAAATGTATGTTAGTATACTCAAAATATCCAGAATATGCAATTCAGCTGTAAGCACCGGACCATTAATAACCTTATCTTATATTTCTTTGAGATTATTTTGTTATGTTACCATCTGCTAAGTAAGTGCTCACAAATATATGTCACATTCATGGAATATATATGAACATCATTGTTTCTAACAACACCAATAAAACAAGCATATTGTAAAATGTCTGATTTTATTGAGCTGGTCTTTCCTCATACTTTGATCTAATACAATGACAGGACATCAAAGCACTTAATAATAGACAGATGGTTTAAGTTCCGTAGATGTCAGCAGAATTGCTAATTGTGCTCATTTAAATCTTTACACAATTTCAGATAATCTTACAACTCAATGAGCTTCACCTAAAGCACTGGAACTGACTCACACATTTCCGGATGGAATTTTGTTAAGTTTATGGGAGATTTTCTGTGGCATCACTTTTTTTTTCTTAAATCTGTTTATCATAAGCCACAGAGAATAGGAAAAGAACCTTCAATACCTCAGATAGCTCTGGAGATTTCCTGGAGAATCTCCTACGTTGGTATTCTTGCACAAAAACGATGATGGAGTGGAAAAATCATTTTCTTAAAAGTAACTTTATTCACCAGCAAATAACCAATAAAAAATGAAAATATTTTAAGATTAGAAATATATTTCATTTTCTTTTTTTAGGCAGAGAAAAACTGTTAACATGTTTGAATATTTTATTTGTCATACATTCAATCACTTCTTTTCATTTCAATGAAATGTTGTTTACTTAGTCAACTGTGTGTATTTTTTTAAAAAAATAGAAGCACTATTTGTTTTTTATCCTAATAAATTTCTATAAGAAATGTCACTGTAAGTTTATGGGACAGTCTTTAATTTCACACTGCACAGCCTTTGGACTTCTCGTTATGTTCAGTTTATCTACTGGAAAGAAAGCTGCACCATGTCAAGGCCTGCCAAATCATAGCTAAATATTATGGCTTTGGAAACAATGAAATAATAAATTATAAGCTACAATTACAAATTCTGCGCCAAATCCCAAAGATACCTATTAATATAAAGATTTAAATATTTTCCATATTTGCTATACATCAAAACAGAGATCACAATATATTAAATAGATGATATCCTAGAAATACTATCATCATGCTTTTCCTTAAATGTGATATTTCTTTGGAAAAAATGTTTCTTATTTTGCCTTATCTTCAAAATTTGGTTTATTTGATTTAATTGACAAAGTTCTTTCTTGTGGTAAAGGAGTTGAAGGAGGACATATGGCTTATTTGATATGATCACTATCAGGTCATGTTTTAGAATGAAACAAATACATGAATATGTTAAGTTGTATGAGTCATGCAGCCTTCAAATATTGAGGATAATTTTAGCAACAGAAAAGTAATTGTCTCCAAGTTTTTCTTACTGCCTCTTATACTTTTATGCTTATTAATTATTTTGGGATTTGTTTTACTACATCACGTTAGGTTATATTTACATGTCATCCTACAACAGATAATTTTTTCCTGAACAGCAGATATAAAATAGAAACCTTCATTGCCATCTTTTCTCCTTACCATCCTTTATTCTCTTTCAAAGCATTTACAACTACATGAAATATTATTCTCACCTATTTCTTAACAATCTGTCATCCTCTCTTCCTCCATCCCCACGCTCAAGCATAAGCTCTATGAGAACAGGTGCTTTTTTTTGTTCAAGACCATATATTTGACATGTAGGATTTTCTGAGGGATGTACAAGATGACCAGGTTTCTATTGAATAAAGCAATTGTGCAAAGTATAAATATTAAATCAATATTAACTCATCCATTGTTCTAAAAGATTCTTTAAAAGGTCCTCTTATAACAATCTTATAGTCAATGCTTATTATAAGAAAAACAATAATAATCAGTAAATTATTATTTATAACATTGAAAGCAATTGAAGTAAACAATAAGTGAGAATGTAAGTGAATATGTGACACTATGTGAAAATATTTTTTGCACCATGTACAAAACACAGGCTTAAAAAATTTTAATAGGCCAAAGTTTCTTTCGCGAATGAAAGAGATTGATTCAAGTATCAAGTATGTGTATGTTTTTATTTGACAATACACAAATAAGAGAAGAATAACCATTTACTAATTAATTGCTATTGTTAAGAAATGATACATATAAAATATCTCTATTTTCAAAAATGTAGATTTTTTTACAAAATTCAGTTACGAGAAATGTGCATAGATGTATGAATGTAGATACGTAGATATTGATACCCAAAGTTAAGTACTAAAGCATGCAAGAAACATTATAGCTCTTTTTAAAATCAATTTAATTATGATTTTTAGTTCACATTTGATGGGCTTAGTGAACAATCTGACCTAGAGCCTGTCTGCATCTCCTATAAGCCTAGTGGTTGTTGCTACTCTAGTGTCATGCTTTTCATGAGGAAATTTTAAATAACTGTTTAGAATCTCATTTGTCTAGATGTGTCAAATAACTAATCCTCTCTGAGATTTTATTGCATTGTCAAAGCAGAGCAAGGTAACAATAAAGTGCTTACAGCTCTCCTGCCTCACTGCTATACTGGAACAATCTCTATTATGTTGGAGAAAAACACTGGTTACCTGCTTTCAAGATATTCTACTTGCTCCAATAAAATCACTACTCACTGTGCCTTCCACAACACAATTACTTTTTTCAGGGGTTAGGTGTTTAGAACAAACATATTTTGTAAGAAACTTTAGTTTTTTAGATGTTGCTTCCTTGGCTGAAGCAATATCTTACAGAAACAGCTACTTTATTTAATGGAGTATGGTGGAATAAAAGTACAAGGCAAGAGGGAAAAAAGTACATTTCAAAATACTATCCAATCAGATGCATAAATAAACATATTTGTAAATATAATCTAAAAGAGGTAAAATTCATTTGTTACTTCCTTAAGCCTAGTGAAGAAAATTCATGATTCTAATTAAATGTTAGGTCTAATTAAAGGTTACATTAATGTTAAAGATATTATTAAATCAAAATTGGAACTTTTTATTAATTTGATTTTATAGCTATTTTCTACTGAACAAATGTATAAAATCTTGGGAGTACATGCCTCCTTCAAATAATAAGCACTATGTAGCTTTCATGTGTTCCCAAGAGCACTGTATTCTGAGTCCTGCTTTATGCAAAAGTGTTCATACACATCTGTTAATTGGTTTGGCATATTTGAGTCGATTCCTTACTTAGCCACGTATCGGCTGGTCAGCTGGGGTTGCTTACTTATGCTATCTAAATCATGGATTTCATACTTGTAAAATTGTGTTAGTCTTTATTTATGGGATCAAGTTAATAAAGGGATGTATAAAACAAATATAAAATTATAAAATAAACAAAATATTTATTGAAGGGACTAAATAAATAAAATATCTTTAATTTAAAGTAATATATGTGAGTAAATTGACTCGATGCCTTATATAAAATATGTACATGGTAAATATTTGTTTATATAAATAAGCTTTTCTTCTTAAAGCCTATTTTATGTTTGCACACATTAATAAAAGTGTGCTTGTGTGTATTTGTGTGTCGCTACCTAATTCATACATGTTTTCTTCATGTCTAATTATTTTCCTTAGATCTCCTTCATGCACATAACATTTTTTATATCTCAAAGAAGTTAAGAACAATTTCTGTTCTTGAGAAAGGATTCTTATTTTTTCTACACTTTGCAATACAGCTTAACCCGTTTCCATCTCCTCTTCATTCAAACAGGAATCCATTATCTATTTTCAAAGACAGTTAGAATAAATGTGTTAGTTGAATATAATTTATGTTGGATCAAGGCAGAGTCTTTATCTACACAGTTTATTTTATCCTTTGTTGGACAATGATAACCATTTCCTGTTTGTAAAAGCACAACATTCTGCTCCTCTTTCTTAATGCAATTATCTCACATTCATTGAATACAAGAAGCATAACTATTTGGAAGCTCCATTATTTTCTCTTGCTTTGTGCCTAAAGCGTATAATGTAATGCATACAATAGAAAGGAATTACAGCAGTGACTATTAAATATGCTTAACTGCAGATCAGGAATGAGTAAAAATGAGGAGAAATTACATATCCATATAAACAATAAAAACATTAAATGACTATATTCCTATAAACATCTGATTAAATATCAGAAATTAAAATTACTATTACCATACCATGAATTGCTATTTGGATTCTGCACACCAAATCTCACATTTCTTATTGCAGTGATTGGATACATGTAAAATTGATATGATTAGCAACCCTGCCACTATTAAGTCATTATCCAAATGATGCCTTGATTGTACTTTTCAAGGCCCTTGAAAAGAAGGAGTTTTTACATCTGTCAACCAATATGGTGTTTGTAACAGAAAATCTATACCGTTGCTTCTGATTTAATTAGTGGAAAAATATAATCAAAAGAAAACCTCACATATTCCATTTTAACACAGCAATTTGATTTATTCTATGGTGCTGTTGGAGTTCATTCAGTTTTATTATTATATTTAATACTTGAAAAGAAGGTGAGAAATAGAAATGTTTAATTATGCTAAATTATGTTGTATTTCTGGCCCAGATGGTATTAGAAGTCCTCATTTGTGCCTCTCACTTCTGTTACACCCTCCATTAGAAAACCATGGCAATGAAAGATAAAAGTGCTACTTAAAATTTACATTAAAGATTGCCATGAACAAAATTATTTTCTATAACAAACTGTGTATATAACAGTAAGTGGTAGAAGCTATGGTTCTTTGAGTTTTAGGGTCATACGAAGTTAGATAGATATGACCTGAAGATCCACTTAAACTGGATAATGGAACTAAAAGTGCCCCATGTTAATGGAAACAATGAAGCCCAAATCATCACACAATATATGGCATATAAATGGCATATGGAGTGAAGAGAGCTGCAGCCTTGCTTGCTTAGAAGATAAATACATATATATATATATATAAAAAGATATATATTATCTATTTATCTATCTCTCTATAACAAAGGCCTAATGATATGACTTAAATAGATTAGCATTCCCTTGTATCTGTCACAATCAGGTCTTATGCTAGGCCTCAAACTCTATAATGATTAAATTTGCCATATCACTAATGTTTCTGAAGGACATTTTTATATTTCATGGTAGAGGAGACAAACCCTCCTCACCAAAAGCCTTTAAATTAAAATTATAAAGCACATATGTTAGTCCTATTTTCTGCAATACAAAGCGTTTTAAGTTTACACTGGGGTTTACCATCAAGAAGAGGGAAAAAAATGGAAAATTTAACAATAAATAGCAAGAAAGGCAAAGAAAAATAATCTGTGTGGGTTTCAGAGAGCAGCAGCTAGCAGTCTCTCCCATGACGTGCTAAAAGAATTACCACTAACAAACACTGCCTGCAAAATCGGTCTTCGATATATGAATTAAATCCAGATGAAATTGACCTGATGGAGAGCCCTGAAAAATGACTCTAAGTAAATAGGTATCTCATATCCTAGAAAATCAGATATTCTACAAAAAAAATATGCAGTTGGAAAGCCTTCATTATCTTAATGGGGAAAAAATGTATTGCATGATAACCTAAACTCTAATCAATTTTCTGAAACTTGACTGGAATACAATCAAATTCCCTATCAAAATATTAGATAAATTATTATGTCAGAATGCAATCTTTAAATTTTTGCTCCTGATTACCAGATAATAAATACACTTTTCAAATTACCCAGAATCTGTCATTTGAACAATTGTTAATTGAATAATATTTAATACTATTTTTGTAGACTGTTTTCCTAATATTTTCCATATAATTAATGTCATCATTATTTTTGTGATGTAAATTATCTTCTATATACAACTGACTATTAAGGTACAGAACAAAAACACTTAATCCCACAAGTTGAAAGAATAGTTTTATATTCACATATTAGAATATAACACATTCACTCTAGAATATGATTACTTAATAATAATATTTGTTAAATGTTTACATTGTATTGTATGTGCTACCCTGAGAGTTTTACTTTATCATTTACAATTACCTGAGAAATGCCAATTAAGAAACAACCAATGACGTCAGCGAGATGATCGACCAGAAGGTTCCAATGCTTGTCTCCTCCATAAAAACAACATTAACAATGAATAAAGAGCTACATGCCAATGAGTGCAACCGTCAAATATAAGGGAGAGCTCCAAGTATAGCAAAGAAGGAGCAGAAATTCTGTGGAGCACAGACACCAACGCGGGCCTAACAGGAAAGAGTAAGAAACATTTCTTCTGCAACACGCCATTCCCCAGTCAGGATCAGCAGGGACCAGGAATGCTTCACCTCTCCAGGGAAAACACAGACAGGAGGGTCCTACTGGCCCTAACACCATTGTGGGGCAACCAATTACCATCCCCCAAAACACAATTCTGAATGCCATAATCTCAAATGTTGAAATCTTGAAAGATCAAACTCCCCAAAGTCTAAAATTCTCAAAATCTGAATCCCAAAAGATCAAAATTCCAAAAATATAATTATGAAAAAATGAATTTAAAAACGTTTTTAAAGACATTTGTTTACATTTTTAAAAGAGGATTTATTTGAGAAACATAAAAATGACAGAACATTTCACAGGCCACTTTACAAAACAAAACAGGCAATGATAACATATGTCTCTGCAAGGATGAACACTCAGGTATATTAATGACAGTCATGCGGGTACATTAATTATGAGCAGGCAAACTATTCATAGAGAAATAGGTCAAAAAGTGAAATCAATGAGCACATATCACTATCATTGATAACTGTGTTCATGCAGCTTTACAACTGCAGTCATCAGAAATACTGTGACAGACCACCTAAGTATTTTGACAAAATAAATCTAAAACTTCAATAGATCACCACCACATCCCCACCCCACCAGTTGTCTAAAGAGTCAAGATCTTGAGAAATTTTATATTTCACAAAAGCAGATATACAAAAAGACCATCTCTTCATTTAATGAGGAAATTTCACTATCTTTACCTAAATCCACAATGCTTACACACTGTCAACCTTGTGATAATATACTTCCATAGAGTCACAATTGCAAAAAATGCATGAAATGAATGAGAACTCACTAAAAGTCTTTACACAATTTACAACTCCAGTATTGAAAATGATGCAAAGATGAAATACAAAGCATAGTATACAGTAAAAAACAATGCCGGCACTTTAAAATAGTGGGAACAAAACTAAAATGAGAAAAACAAAACAAAACAAAAACTCAAAAAGGAAAAATAAAGAGACAATTTAAAAGTGTGTTACAAAGACAGATTATGGGCAATTGCACAGAGATAGTTCATAACAGCCTGCCGACTTTCTGAATCATTGAGTATATTTTAAATTCTTGCATCATGATAAATAGCTGCTTTATTTCTTTCAGGACATGGCTGTCTTCAGAAAAAGATACATCCAAATTTATTTTCTATGTGGTGTTTCTTTTTTGAAAATTCCTCTTTGATTTGATATACACTGACATGAGCACCTGTCACATTTTCCTATCTTATGTGCCATGATTCTATGTTGTAGTGGGTATGAAGACATTCATACTACATGCACTCATATAGAGACCACAAATTTGGCAGAAACAATACTGGTGATTGAACAGCAACAGAGTTGCATAAGTATCTTCCTATCCTACCATGCAATAATTATTTTCAAACCAGTCAGTAACTCCGTTGGCTTCTTCATGCAAATGCAGCTTTAATTCATTAAGACCTCCTGGAATAAGCTGGAAGGAATATCAATGCAGGCAAATGACACATTTTAAACTTAAATATTAATCATTGCTGCATCCATTCAACTAAATTTTCCACCAAATGCATTGGGATAAATGGACAAAAACACCGTCCTTGAAATTCACTTTTAAAAGACTCCATTGCACCTCATTCCAATTTGGTGATTCAATTGAAATTTATTTTCTTTCGCACAAAGACAGTAACAAGGAAATAGTTCTGCCCAACATGATCCTGTGATTGTGATTTTTAGGATATTAGCTGTTATTTTACACTTTAGGGATTTAGATCTCCATAGATTATGATCTTCAGAGATTTCAACATTCAAGATATGGTGTTCAGGATTGTGTCTTTCAAAGTTATGATCAAACTCGCACTGCAGATACCTGTAGCCTTTGGCACTGGAGGCCCCTGCAGTCTTTGCCAGCATTGAGCATAACTAAGGGAGCCACCTGGAGTTTGTTTTGCTGCTGCTTCCTATAAAGAAGGAGCCTAGGCTATGTCCCACCCTCCATAGATCAAACCGACAAAGCACCATGCTCTTTGGTTCTGCTTGCAGGGCCTGAGCAGCTATTGCACTCCTCCATCCCTGGAGTCTTGTTGCCATTTCACTTCAACGCACCTGCCTGGGGTACATGACTTCCCCCCAATGCTGGCATAAGTTGCTGCCGTGCCCCACCCTCCAGCCAAACTGCCACACATCAACTCCACCTTCCTGGGCTGAATCACTGCTGTACCCACCCCTAGAGTCCTGGGTCACTACATGTCCTCCCATTTTTAGGGCCTGAATTGCTATGGAGCCTGCCTTTCCGGGGAAAGGTGTCCCCAGTGTGTTTTGCTGCCCTACCCACAGAGGCCAGAGTTGCTGTGGTATCAGCATTCCCAGGAATTAGTATCGCCGACGCAGTGCACCCTGCTGCTCAGGGCCTCAGCTGCTGTGGTGCCCATCTGTCCAGGGACCAGAGTTGCTGCTGTGATGTGCCCTACCCCCAGGGCTGGAATCGCAGCTCTGCCCTGACTTCTCAGCTTCAGCTGCTGCAAAGCCACATCAACTCTGGGGCTACTCCCTTCAGAGCCAAGTTGCAGCTGTGTCCCACAATCCATGGGGCCTTACCTGCACCCTGCTCGATATCCCGGAACCTGAGCCCCAGCTGTGTCTCACCATTCCTAAGGCCTCACTACTATTTCACTCTGTCCCTGGGGCCTGAGCTACTGCAGTGCCTAACATCCCAGGGAACAGAATGACGACTATGCAGTGCCCCACATGCAGGGGACTGAGTCCCCACTGCATCCAATTCCCAGGACTGAGCTTCTGTGGAGCCATACCAGCCCTAAGGCCTAAGATGCTGTTGTTGCCCACCAAACTTGGGGCCTCATTTCTGCTGCACTCTACTGGCCAGGGCCTGAAGCACCACTGTGTTGCGCCACCTCAGGGACACAGTGGTTGCTATGCTGTCTCCTGTCCCTTGGGCCTGAGTAATAGGTATATTCAGACATTCCTGGGACCTGAGTTACCACTGCAGTCTCCCCCTGGGGCCCTCACTACCAGTGTGTCCTTTTGTCCTCAGGGCCATGACACTGCTTCACTCTGTTTCATGGAGTCTGAGCCCCAGCTATGACTCACAGCACTGGGACTGATCCCTTAGGGCATGCCCCAGGGTCCCAGACCCTGAATTCCTGGCTGACCTGCACATATGTATGCCTGAATGAGTGCACCCATGGGATCCAGGTGCCATGGCTGTACTGAGAGTACCTGAGGCCAGGACCCAGACTCTGTAGCCAATCTGAATTCCTGTGCTCTAGGATCTTCAGACCACACTAGACTCAGTGGCAAGAGGAGTCCCCTTGACTAGGATTCCCTTCTGTGAAGACTAAGAGAACACAAAGACCTCAGCAGCCCGTACTGCCATTACTGCTACCAGAAACAATTGTAGCTTTGGCTGCTGAGGCCTCTGCAGTCTTTGCTGACACTGACCTGAGCTGATGGAGCTACAAAGATTGTATCTACACTGCTGTGGCCCTGGAACCAGAGCCACCACAACCCATCCAGTAAGTGTCATCACATTCAATCACAGTTACAAGTCTTATCCCACTGAAGTCAGTCTGTAAAGTCTGTAAGATAATGGCTACTTTAACAAATGTGCAGATAGCAATGCAAGACCACAAGAAACATGAAAATTTAAGGAAACATAACACCACCAAAGGAACACAATAATTCTCTAGTACCTGATATCAAAGAAATGGAGATCTATAAACTACCTGAAAAGAAATTCACAATAATTCTTTTAAAGAAACTCACTAAGTCACAAGAGTACATAAACAAGTCAATGAAATCAGAAACATAATATATGAACAAAATGAGAAGCTTAACAAAGGGATATAAATTATTAAAAAGAATCAAATAAAAATCCTGGGGGTTAAATATATAATGAATAAAATTAAAATGCAATAGAGAGTCAACAGCAGAATTGATTAAGCAGAAGAAAAAATTGAAAACTTGACAAATTGTGAAATTTTCCAGTCAGAGTAGAAAAAATAAATGAAAAGGAATGAAGAAATTCTATAAGAATTATGAGACATCAGTAAGTGAACCAATTATATATTATGGGGGCATTTCAAAAGGACATTAAAGAGAGAAAGAGACAGATCATTTAAAAAAATAAAGGCTGAAATCTTTCCAAATCTTTGGAGATATGGATGTTCATATGCATAAAGTTTAAATATTCTTAAACAGGTTCAATCCAAAGATATCATTCCTGAGAAATATTTTAATGAAATTATAAAATATCAAATAAAATGAGATAATTTAGATGCAACGAAAGAAAATCAATATGTCATATACAAGGGAATCTTGATAAGGCTATTAGTGGATTTTAAAGGAGAAACTTTGCAGGCCAAGAGAGAATGGATGACATAATACTTGCACCTTATTCATGGTGGATATATTCTAAGATCCCAGTGGATGCCTGAAACCACAGATTTTACCAAACTGTATATACATTATGTTTTCCCAATACATGCATACCTATGATAAAGTTTAATTTATAAATTCAGTATAGAAATAGTTAACAACAATTACTAATAATAAAATAGAACAATTATAAAAATATAGTAAAATAAAATCTATGTGAATGTTGCCTCTCTCCCAATATTTTTATTCTACTAACAAATGTAAGGCCCTTTTTATCTTAAGTACTTATCATGTACTGTGGCTGTAACTTTTGCAATTTGAGGTACAACATCAAAATAAGCACAATTTTTGTTCTTCCTCAAAATTTCATGGATAAAAGATTGATTTTTATCATATATTTTAGTGACTTCAGAATTCGATGGTTTTTATTTCTTAAGTTGATAACTTTCAACTATTCATTTAACAGAAGCATTTTATTGCTTCTCTTTAGCTTGTATAAATTGCTAGCAACACTATTATTGGACTTTGTAGCCATTATTAAATAAAATGAGGGTTAGTTAAACACAAGCACAGCAATACCATAATAGTTTATTTGATAACTGAAATAGCTACTGAGTGACTGACAGACGTGTAGTGTATACTTTGCATAGTCTAGACAAAAGATGATTCACATCCATGTGGAACAGAATGGGACAGCATGACTTTTTATCACACTACACAGAATGGCATATAATTTAAAACTTTATGAATTATTAATATCTGAAATTTTCCATTTAATATTTTCTGACTGCCATTGACCACAGGTAACTGAAACCAGAGAAAGTGAAACTGAAAATAAGATGGGAAACCTGAGTATTCAAAGTCTGGAAAGACAAAATAATCCTAATAAGAATACTTTCCCTAGCAAACTGGTCCTTCAAAAATAAAAGAGAGATAAAGACTTTTTCATACTAAAAAAGAATGTGAGAGAATTCATCAATACCAGACCTGCCTTATAAGAAATGCTAAACAGAGTTCTTCAAGCTGAAATGAAAGAATGTTAATTAGTAACATGAAAAATATGAAAGTATAAAATTAACTGGTAAAGGAAAATATATATTTAAATGTAGAATAATATTGTAAATTTGAGGTACAAATAATTTTCAACTATGTAATAAAGATTAAGATATATTATTTTATTTTTTTAATTTTTTAATTTTTTTTATTTTAGCATATTATGGAGGTACAAGTGTTAAGGTTACATATATTGCCCATGCTCCCCTACCCCCTCGAGTAAGAGCTTCAAACGTGTCCATCCCCAAAATGTGGCACATCTTACTCATTGTGATTGTATATACCCATCCCTTCCTCCCCCCTCCGACCCTCCCGACACCCAATAAATGTTACTCCTATATGTCCACTTAGGTGTTGATCCATTAATACCAATTTGATGGTCAGTACACCTGGTGCTGGTTTTTCCATTCTTGAGATACTTCACTTAGTAGAATGGGTTCCAGCTATATCCAGGAATATACAAGAGGCGCTATATCATCATTGGTTTCTTAAAGCTGAGTAGTATTCCATGGTATACATATACCACATTTTATTAATCCACTCATGAATTGATGGGCACTTGGGTTGTTTCCACAGCTTTGCAATTGTGAATTATGCTGCTATAAACATTCGAGTGCAGGTGTCTTTTTCATAAAGTGCCTTTTGTTCTTTTGTGTAGATGCCCAATAGTGGAATTGCTGGATCAAATGGCAGATCTACTTGTATTGCTTTGAGGTATCTCCATATTGCTTTCCACAGAGGTTGAACTAGTTTGCAGTCCCACCAGCAGTGTAGGAGTGTTCCTCTCTCTCCGTATCCACGCCAGCATTTGTTGTTTGGGGTCTTTTTGATAAAGACCATTCTCACTGGAGTTAAGTGATATCTCATTGTGGTTTTGATTTGCATTTCTCTGATGATTAGAGACATTGGGCATTTTTTCATATGTTTGTTGGTCATTATTCTTTCTTCTTTTGGGAAGTTTCTGTTTATGTCCTTTGCCCACTTCTTGATAGGGTTGTTTGATTTTTTTCTTGCTGATTTTCCTGAGTTCTAAATAGATTCTAGTTATCAGGCCTTTATCAGATGTGTAGCTTGCAAAAATTTTCTCCCATTCTGTGGGTTGTCTGTTTGCTCTCTTGACAGTTTCTTTGGCTGTGAAGAAGATTTTTAATTTGATCAGGTCCCATTTGTTTATTTTTGTTGCTTCTGTGATTGCCTTTGGGGTTTTCTTCATAAATTCTTTGCCTAGGCCAATGTCTAGAAGAGTATTTCCAACATTTTCCTCTGGAATTCTAATAGTTTCACACCTAAGGTTCAGTGTGAGTTCATTTTTGTGAGAGGTGAAAGGTGTGGGTCTTGTTTCATTCTTCTACATGTGGCTATTCAGTTTTCCCAGCACCATTTATTGAATAAGGATTCTTTTCCCTAGTGTATGTTTTTGTCTGCTTTGTCGAAGACTAGGTGGCTATATGAGGATGGTTTTATATCTGGGTTCTCTGTTCTGTTCCACTGGTCAATGTCCCTGTCCTTGTGCCAGTAAAAAGCTGTTTTTATGACTATAGCCTTGTAGTATAGTTTGAAGTCTGGTAAATTGATACCTCCTATTTTGTTTTTATTGCCTAATAAATTGATTTTGCTATACAGGGTCTTCTTTGGTTCCATAAAATTATTTTTTCTAGATCTGTGAAAAATGATGATGGTATTTTGATAGGGATTGCATTGACTCTGTAGGTCACTTTGGGTAGTATAGACATTTTAACAATGTTGATTCTGCCGACCCGTGAGCATGGTATATATTCTTCCATTTGTTTACGTCCTCTCCTATTTCCTTCTTCAGTGTTTCATAGTTCTCCCTGTAGAGGTCTTTTACCTCTTTAGTTAAATATATTCCAAGGTGCTTTATTTTCTTTGTTGCTATTTTGAAGGGAATTGAGTCTTTGATTTGGTGCTCACTTTTACTGTTGTTGGCGTATATGAATACCTCTGATTTCTATGTATTGATTTTGTATCCTGAGACTTTACTAAATTCATTTATCAGATCCAGGAGTCTCTTGATTGAATCCTTGGGGTTTTCTAGGTATAATATCGTGTCATCAGTGAAGAGTGAGAGTTTGATCCCTTCTGCTCCCATTTGGATGCCCTTAATTCCACTCTCTTGTCTGATTGCTGTAGCAAGGACTTCCAGCACTATGATGAACAGAAGTGGAGATAGTGGGCAACCTTTTCTTGTTCCAGTTCTAAGTGGGAATGCTTTCAATTTTTCCCCATTCAGTATGATATTGCCTGTGGGTTTGTCATATATGGCTTGTATCATTTTTAGGTAAGACCCGTCTACGCCTATTTTGTTGAGGGTTCTTATCATAAAAGGGTGTTGAATTTTGTCAAATGCTTTCTCTGTGTCTATTGAGAGGATCATATGGTCTTTGTTTTTGCTTCTGTTTATATGGTGAATTACATTTATAGATTCGCATATGTTGAACAATCCCTGCATCCCTGGGATGAAGCTCACTTGGTTGTGATGAATTATTTTCTTGACAAGCACCTGGATTAGATTGGCTAGGATTTTGTTGAGAATTTTTGCATCTATATTCATAAGGGATATTGGTCTGTAGATTTCTTTTTTTGTTGCACCCTTTCCTGGTTTTGGTATCAGGTTTATGTTTGCTCCATAAAATATGTTGGTAAGCCTATAGCGGATGCGGCACCAGGCTCCCAACTCCCACAGGGCACTTCCCTGTGCACAGACCCAAGCCACGCGGCAGGCACCATATTGCCTCATTCTCCCCTCCCCTGACCCTATCCGTGGCTGCTGGGAGAGACAATATAGACACCAGCCAGAGACACCTCCGGGGAACAGGACCTTCCCTTTTGTGGCCCTACAGCTGACTGAGGGGAACTCAGACGACATCACCTACCAGCTCAGAAAGTAAACAAGGTGTGTGAATACCCAAATGAAAACCCAAAGGAAAGAAACAACAACTGATCGATACAGGAAGAAATCAGTGGAGGAACTCCAGAAATATGAAGAACCAAACGGAAACCACACCCCCAAAGAGGAGCAACAGCCCCTTAGAAACAGACACCAACCCAAATCAAGCAACCAAAATGACAGAAGAGGAATTTCGAATGTGGATCATAAGAAAATTCAACGACCTGCGAAAACAACTCCATAACCAACACAAAGAAACCACAAAAAGCCTCCAGGACCTGGAACAAAAATTCACTAAAGAAATTGATACAATGAAGAAAAGTTTAACGGAACGCCTGGAAATGAAGAATCAATTCAGGGAACTACAAAATACATTGGAAAGCCTCAAGAACAGGGTAGATCAAACAGAAGAAAGAATCTCAGAGATTGAATATAACACCTTCCAATTAAATAACTCAGTCACAGAGATAGAATAGAGAAACAAGAGAAAAGAGCAAAGCCTACAAGAGATGTGGGATTATATGAAGAAACCTAACGTGAGGGTCATAGGGTTACCAGAAGTGGAAGAAGAAAACACTCAAGGGTTGGACAAGCTATTTGAAGATATAATAGAGGAAAATTTCCTAGCCTTGATAAAAATCTCGATGTACAAGTTCAAGAAGCTCAGAGGAACCCTGGGAGAGTTAATGCAAACAGGAAGACGTCACAACATGCAGTCATCAGACTGACCAAAATATCAGCTAAAGAGGCCCTTCTAAGAGCTGTAAGATGAAAGAAGCAAGTAACATACACGGGAAAGCCAATTTGAATAACACCAGTCTTCTCTACCGAGACTTTACAAGCAAGGAGAGACTAGAGCCCCATTCTCATTCTTCTGAAACAAAACAATGCCCAGCCTAGAATCTTATTCCCTGCAAAACTAAGTTTTGTATATGAAGGAGAAATCAAAACATTCTCAGATAAGCAAATACTGAGGGAATTCACCAAAACAAGACCAGTCCTTCAAGAAGTACTCAAAACAGTGTTACCCATGGATCAGCACAATAAACACTCACAAATATAAATCTACTCAAAGCAAAAGATCAAAGCCCAGACACTACAATGGCCCAGGAAAGATACATTATTTTCTAAATGGATATAGAAAATAAAAATATTTGGAGTTATAACATCAAAACAAAAATGGGGTAGAGACTTAAAGTGTGCAGATTTTCTATATAATCAAAGTTAAGTTGTGATTAGTTTGAAACAGACTGTTATAACTATGAAATATTTTATGTAATCTTCATAGTAATAACAAAATATAATTCTATAGTAAATATGAAAAAGACATGGAGAAAGCAATCCAAGCATACCATTCCAAAAATTCATCAAGTCACATAGGAAGACAACAGAAGAGAAAAGTGGATAAAGGAGAGCTTACAAAACAACCAGAAAACAAATAAAATAAAATGACAGTAGTAAATTGTTACTTTTCTGTAATTAGTTTGAATTTAAATGAATTAAATTTTCCTCTCAAAAGGCATAGAATGCCTGAATGGATGAAAAACATGATCCAACTATATCCTGCCTACAATAAACTCATTACCTCAAATTAAATCATATGTTAGGCCACAAAACATGTCTTAAAATTTAAGAAGATTGAAATCATATTAAGTATCTTTTCTGACCACAATGCTATGAAATTATAAATCAATGAAAGGAGTAAAACTAGAAAATGAACAACTATGTAGAAATTCAACAGGTTCCTGAGTAATCTGCGGGTCAAAGAAAAAAAAACCAAAAAGGAAATTTAAAAATATATTAAGAAAATATAAATAAAAGCACAGCATACTAAAACCTATGGGATTTAGCAAAATAAGTTCTAAGAGGGAATTTTATAGCAATGAACACGTACATTAAAAAATAAGCTAGATTTCAAATAAAGCACCTAACATTACACCTCAAGTAACTAGAAAGAGAAGAATAAATTAAACTGTGAGCAAAGAGAAGAAAATAACAAAGGTCAGAGCATAAATAAATCACATAGAGAACATAGAAAATTCAACAAAATTGAGGGTTTTTTTTAAAAATAAACAAACTCAATAAACTTTTATCTAGAATAAGAAAAAGAAAACTCAAATGCAGAAAGTTTTAATAAATGTAAGTAGACACAACAATGAAAGCTGTAGAAATAAAAAGAAACAGTTTTTATTCATTTTAAAAATAAAAATGTATATAAATAATTATATAACAATAAATTTGGTAACCTAGAGGAAATGAATAAATTTCTAGAAAAATACATCTTATCAAGATTAAATCAGGAAGAAATGGAAAGTTTGAGAAAACAAATAACACATAAAGAGATACAAATAATTTTTAAAAACCTTCCCAAAACAACAAGAAGAAAGCCATTACCAGATGGCTTCACAGCTGAATTTTACCTAACAAAGAATATTACTGATCCTTCTTAAACCCTGCAAAACACAGAAGAAGAAATACTTCCAAACGTATTTCATTAGGCCAACCTCACCCTGTTCAGAACCAGACATAGACACCACAATGTAAGAAAACTACTGTCCAATATCTCTCACAAACATACATGTCAAAATCCTTAATTATATAGTAACAATCTGATTTAAGAACACATCGAAAATATTCTATATTATAACCAAAGATGTATATACAAGTGGGATTTATTCTGTGACTCAAGGTTGTGTTAACATATGCAAATTTATCAATGCGATACACCACATTATCAGAATAAAAGATAAAAAACACATGATTATCTCAATAGATGCAGAAAAAACATTTGGCAATATGCTTTCTTGGTAAAACTCTCAACGATTAAAGTACAGAAATAAATTTAAATTTCTTCAACATAATAAAGGCTGTCTAAAAAAAGAAAAAAATTTCAACAACTAATATCATAATTAATAAAGTAAAACTGAACATTTTTTCTCTAAAATTTTCCAATACCAGGCAAAGATGCCCATTCTCATCACTTTTATTCAATATAGTACTGGAAGTACTGGCAAGAGCAATCAGAAAATAAAAAGAAATAACGCTATCCTAAACTGAAAGAAGAAATAAAATTATCTTTTTCGTAGATGACATTATGTTATATATAGAAAACCCTAAAGAATCCACATGAAAGTTCCAACTTTTAGATTTAATAAACAAATTCAGGGAAATTGCAGGATACAAAATCAATATACAAAAATCAGTTGCATTCCTTTACATCAATAATGTAAAAAATGGCCGGGTGTGGTGGCTCACACCTGTAATCCTAGCACTCTAGGAGGCTGAGGTGGGCGGATTGCTTGAGGTCAGGAGTTCAAAGACAGTCTGAGCAAGAGTGAGACCCTGTCTCTACTATAAATAGAAAGAATTAATTGTCCAACTAATATATAGAGAAAAAATATGCCAAGCATGGTGGCACAATCCTGTAGTCCCAGCTACTCGGGAGGCTGAGGCAGTAGAATCACTTGAGCCCAGGAGTTTGAGGTTGCTGTGAGCTAGGCTGATGCCACGGCACTCACTCTAGCCTGGGCAACAGAGTGAGACTCTGTCTCAAAAAAAAAATAATAATGTAAAAATATATTATTGTAATATACTTAAATGAAATCAACCAATAATCCTTATAATGACATTGAAAATAATAAAATATTATAAATAAATTTAATCAAAGAGGTGAAATGTCTATACACTGAAAAATATAAAACACTAATGAAAGAAATTGGCTGGGTATTGTGGCCTGTTTGCAGGATGGAGGATGAACACAGAACACACACAAAAAAAACACACAGATGCACACAAAGACAGTTATAAGACTGTAGCGCAGAAAGCACCAGTCGTTTTATTTTTCCAACCCCCAAATCAAAGTTAGTTCCATGTACGTGCCCACCCAGGCATAGCAGCGATAGCCATAAATTCCAGAACATGTAGCCTAAGGACACAGATGTCTCCTGACTCAAGGTTTCCAGGCAGTTGCTTGGGTGCTATGCATAGATCACAGACTGAGATTAGCAAGGTTGGGCAAGGCCGCCACGGGGGCATTTTTCGTCCCCAGTTCCTCTTAGGCCAATCCCCTGCAGCTGTGCCTGGCTTAGGTCACCCCTCCCTTGAGGGGTCTTACCCGTCATTGACTAACCAGTCATTTTATGGGATTAAGCAGCAATCAGAAGAACAATGTGCTTATTGTGTGGCCTCTGGGCCTCCACTTATGGTGGGGCTGGGAAGCTCTTGCCTCAAGGCAGAAACTCAAGTCCTTTGTTATGCCTCTAGGCAGCAACCATGTTTGTCACAAGGGCCTTGTCCAGAACACATTACTTTCAAACGTGCAGGGCAGAACACGTACATTACTCACTAAATTTAATTCTTAAACTAGGAAAATATATGTCAGTCCCCTACAGCTGGGTATGTTGTTTACCCTTATAATACTAGCAATTTGGGAAGCTGAGGCAGGAGGATCACTTGAGGCCACAAGTTTAAAAGCAGGATGGGCAATAACAAGACCCCATCTTTACAAAAATTTTAAAAAAATAAGTGTGGTAGTGCATGCCTATGATTATAGTCTCAGCTACTTGGTAGGGTGAAGCAGAAGGATCAATTGAGTCCAGTAGTTTGAAGTTGCAAGGAGTTATGATGATGCCACTGCACTCTAGCCTGGGCAATAGAACAAGAACTTGTCTTAAAAAAATTCAAGAAGAGAAATAAATGGAAAAGTATCTTGTGCTCATGGACTGGAAAAATTAATAGTGTTAAAATGTCCATACTGACAAAATCAATACACAAATTTAATGCAATCCCTATCAAAATTCAAATTCCCCTTGACAATAAAATAGGCAAAGCAGTTCCAAAAAATGTATGGAACCCCAAAAGATTTCAAATAGCCAAAGCTATCTTGAGAAAGTGAAAAAGTTGGAAGCATCACTTTTCCTAATTTCAAATCATATTACAAAGCTATAATAAAACAGTACATTACTAGTATGAAAATAGACACATAGACCAATGGAACAGAATAAAGAGTCCAGAAATAAGCCATTCATATAGCATCAACTACTTTTTGAAAAGAGTGCCAAGAAGATACAGTGGGGAAATGGTAATTTTTTAAAATAAATTATGATAGAAAATTAGATAACCACATGCAAAAGAATAAAGTTGGACCCTTAACTTATGGCATATACAAAAGTAAACTCAAAATATATCATAAGACCCTAATCATAAGACCTGAAACTAAAATGCCTGAAGTAAAATAAACATAGGCAAAAGCTTATTGAAATTGGGTTTGTCAACATTTTTTTAAATCTTGGGCAACAAAAGCGAAAAATAAACAAGTGGGACTACATCAAACTAAAAGGACTTCTGCACAACAAAGGAAACAATCAACAGAGCTAAAAGTCAACTTATATATTGGGAGAAAATAGTTGAATATCATCTGATGAGGAGTTAATATACAAAATATATACATAATCTATGTAACTCAAGAGTGAAAATAAGCCTGGGTGCAGTGGCTCATGCCTGTAATCCTAGCACTCTAGGAGGCCGAGGCGGGCAGATTGCTTGAGGTCAGGAGTTCAAAAACACCCTGACCAAGAACAAGACCCTGTCTCTACTATAAATAGAAAGAATTAATTGGCCAACTAACATATAGAGAAAAAATCTGCCGAGCATGGTGGTGCAATCCTGTAGTCCCAGATACTCGGGAGGCTGAGGCAGTAGGATCACTTGAGCCCAGGAGTTTGAGGTTGCTGTGAGCTAGGTTGACGCCACGGCATTCACCCTAGCCTGGACAACAGAGTGAGACTCTGTCTCAAAAAAAAAAAAAAAAAAAGAGTGAAAATAAAAAGAAGAAATAAAATGAAAAATAACACAATTTAAAATTGGACAAAAAATCTTATAGATATTTCCCAAAAGAAGACACGCAATGGCAAATACATGAGATAACTAGTGTTGATGAAGTTGTGGAGAAAAGGAATTCTTGGACAGAGTTGGTAGGAATGTAAATTGGTACAACTATTATGAAAACAGCATAGACATTTCTCAAAATTTTTTAAAAATGTAGCTACCATACCACGCAGCAACTCCTCTTCTGGATATATACCTAAAGGAAATTAAATCTGCACCTCATAGAGAAATTGGCACTCTTATGGTCATTACAGCATTATTCACAATAGCCAAGATATGGAAACAACCTAATTGTTCTTTGATGGATGAATGCTTAAAGAAAATGTGGTGTATATGTACAATAGAATATTATTCAGCCTAAAATGAAATAAGGAGAGTCTATCATTTCCAACACAGGTGATTTTGGAGGGTATTAAGATAAGTGAAATAAAACAGACACAGAAAGAAAAATACTTCATGTATTCATTTATCTGTAAAATCTAAATTAAAACTCAAATATATAGACACAGAATAGAACGTGATCACTATGGGTGGTGGAGGACAGGAAGGAAATGGTGAGATGCCTGGTCAAGAATATGAAGTTGCACTTATGTAGGACTAATAATTCTTAGAGATCTAATGTACAGCATGAGGAGTATAGCTAATACTATTGTACTGTATACTGGAAATTTGCTGAGAGAGTAGATTTTAGGTGTTCTTACCATATAAAAAAGATAACTTAGTAAGATGGTGAATATGTAAATTTGCTTGATTTATAGGAACCATTTCATTATGTATATTAAAATATCATGCTGTACATCTTAAATATATACAATAAAATAAATAAAATTTTGCAAAAAATCCCAATCATATGAGGAGTATTAAAGTGAGTATATTTAAAAAGATGAACAAAAAGACAAATAAGGTAATTTCTTGTAAAGATTTGCACTACTTTTCACAATGATATTTTAAACTTAAAATTATTTAAAGAAGATAAGAAAATTTTGCAGGTCCAGAAGATTATCATTTAAAAATAACTAAATATTTGATATCACTATAAGAAATAGCTTTCACAACTCATCAAAGAGCTTGGAACCATAAGGTAACAAAATTGCATGTTACCATAAAATATTTAAAATTCATTTCATTTGTCAACTCTTTTTGCTTTCAATAATTAATTAGAAATTCACTCTTTAGGTTTAGTGGGTACTTTGTACAGACATCTCCATAAAGCATTTTGAGACTCTATTTATCTTCCCAGAAGTATGAATGAAATTTAAGAGAGTTATTTTTATTTTTATTATAATTTTTAAAACAGCAGAAAGTAATATAGTGGATGCACATGTGCACAAAAAACAGATATGAAAGTGTTCGCATGTTACCATCCTTCCTTAAGATCTTTTTTAAATTAAAAAAAATATTGGCAGATAGAGTTTCAGCTTCATTATACCTCTATCAGACATGATTATCTAATTATTCTACATTCCTTACTAGAAGTTAGTGGTTATTTTTACTGTTCATAGTTTTAGAGAGTTATTATAGTTCCATATCTATAAATAGCTTTTATGTGTTCATTGAAAATTTACATAAAAATGTATTATATTTTCTGCATTATTCAATGCCTTCCTTTTTAAATTCAACATCATATTTTAAGATATATTCATATTGATACTGCTTAGCTTATTGTAGTGTACAAAATATGTTATTGTAATGTGTCAGAATCCGTAATTCTTATATCCACATTCCTACTGATATGCACTAAGTTTTTGCCACCCTGGTGATTGTATTAAGTCATTCTACAATGTGTGGCCAAATGTATACATATTCAAGAGCTAACTTTGGATATGTCTTAACATTTACTAAATATTTTCTGATTTTTTCCCAACTCTTTTTGGTACTTTACTACCCACTATCATTATATGAGGCTTCTTGTTGGCAATACTACATACACTAAAACTTTGTTTTTGTTGCTATAATAACTATGAAATTATATTATTTTTAAAGTTTGGTTTTCCTGACTTTTTAAAATGTTTTCTCCATATATTTGTTTATTATTCAGAGTCACTGTTCTACACATTGTATTCCTGGCGATTTTTATATGGCAATGGTTGAAGGTTATTTTGTGTATTGATTATTATTTCTTTGACTGTGACTTGCACTGTATTTTATTGATTATTTTTGTTACATTAATGTTATTTTTAATATAGTCAAATTAATTAAAATACTTATATCAGTATTTGTGTTATTTATTCTACTAATTTTAATATACAATTAGTTTTATTTGTTTCAGTTTGATTTCAATGTTGGGCTTGGTCTTTACGTTTATTTGATGTTTTGTATTATGGAGAATTTTAACATGTTCTAATAATTGGTAATGTTTTTATTTTAACCCATTTTATAGTTGTTTCTCAGTGTAGTAAAATTTATCCTCCATGAGTGTCATTGAATATTTTATAGCAGATTAATATCTATTTTTTAAAAATTGGTTAGTTATGCTCAGATTTGTGTTTGTTTTATTTTTTAATTTTCTCTTTTAATTAGAAAAGTTCATATTTTATTAGTCATCTTTATTTTACTATATATTACACTAATACCAGGGGTTTAATTGTTTTATGATTTTTCTGTGGATTTTTTTTACCATTTTTTAAAAATTTCAGCACTTTATGGGGGTACAAATTTTAAGGTTGTGTATAATGTCGTTGTCCCCCTCCCCCTGGAATTATTTCTCTCATTTTCAAATGTAGTTAAAATAATTAGTCTTTTTATACTTATAAATCAAAGTTTGAAAAGCTTTATTAAATCCCTTGGTATTTAAAAATCCACTCATATCTGGGTTCTCAGTTCTGTTCCATTGGTCAATGTCCCTGTTCTTGTGCCATTAACAAGCTGTTTTAATTACTATAGCCATGTAGTATAGTTTTAAGTCTGGTAAATTGATGCCTCCCAGTTTGTTCTTATTGCCATCTAATCTTTGACAAAGCAGACAAAAACAAACACTGGGGGAAAGAATTCTTATTCAATAAATGGAGCTGGGAAAACTTAATAGCCACATGTAGAAGACTGAAACAGGATCCACACCTTTCACCTCTCATAAAAATCAACTCACAGTGGGTAACAGACTTAAACCTAAGCCTGAAACTATAAGAATTCTAGAAGAAAATGTTGGAAAAACTCTTATAGACATTGACCTAGGCAAATAATTTATGAAGAAGACCCCAAAGGCAATCAGAGCAACAACAAAAATAAACAAATGGGACCTGATCAAATTAAAAAGCTTCTTCACAGCCAAAGAAACTGTCATGAGAGCAAACAGACAACCTAAAAAATGGGAGAAAAATTTTGCATGCTACACATCTGATAAAGGGTTGAAAATTAGAATCTACTTTGAAATCAGGAAAATCAGCAAGGAAAAATCAAACAACCCTATCAAAAAGTGGGCAAAGGGCATGAACAGAAACTTTTCAAAAGAAGACAGAATAATTTCCAAGAAACATATGAAAAATTGCTCAACATCTCTAATCATCAGGGAAATGCAAATCAAAACTACAATGAGATATATTTATCTCCAATGAGAATGGCCTTCATCAAAAAGTCCCCAAACAATACATGTTGGTGTGGATGAGGAGAGATAGGAACACTCATACACTGCTGGTGGGACTGCAAACTAGTACAATCTCTGTGGAAAGCAAAATGGAGATACCTTAAAGTGATACAAGCTGTCTCATATGAATAATCCCTGTTCTTACTGATTTTCAGTGAGTATATTTAATTATATATTTATAACTAAATTAACATAACACTTTTAACTTAATATTTATCTACTCAGTGACATTGAGGCTTTTCCCCCCAGATTTAAAAAACAAAGCTGCAAAAATAATTTTGTTCATATGGCATTACATTCATGTGTGAATATTTTGGTATTAAACATTTGTGTGAGTACAGTTACTGAGTCAACATTTCCCTCCATTGGAATTTTTGTTAGATAATGCCAAGTAGTCTATTTCTCTGAAGCTTCAAAACTGAATTTTTGCCAATATAATACAAAGAAAAGAATATTGCACTATATTTTTTAATTTATGTTTTTTTATTCATTGAGATTGGAAGTATTTTTTCTTGATTAAGAGATGTGCACAAATTTAAACTGTTTCTTAGAAGTATCTGTTCATATTGTTTTGACTGTTTTATTGAATTGTTTTATTTTTAAATTTTTCATTTTAACTTTTAATTTTATTTATTATTTATTTATTATTTTATAAATAAATTTATTATTTAATTAAATTTATTAATTTAAATAAATTTGTTATTTAAATAAATTTATTTTATAAATAAATTTATTATTTATTTATGTATTTTTAATTTTTAAATTTTTTATAACTTTATTGAGATACAGCTGACAGTTAAAAATTATATATACTTAAATTGTAAAATATGATAATTTGACATATGTATACATTGTGAAATAGTTACTACAATCAAGCTACTTATCTATCACCTCACAAAATTACTTTGTGTATGAATGTGTGGGGAGTAAGAACATTTCAAATGCACCCTCTTAGCAAAGGGTGTCAATAAAAAAAAATGGAGAAAGAATAGTCTCTTAAATAAATGATGCTGGAGAAACTAAATGCCCACATGAAGAAAAATGAAATTTAACCCTTATCTCACATTATGTACAAAGTAATTTCAAAATGAATTAAAGACTTAAATGTCATTACTGTAATAATTAAACAACTAGAAGGAAACACAAGGGATAATATTTTTGGCATTGGTCTTGACAATAATTTTTTGGATATATCACCAAAACCATAGAGAACAAAAGTAAAAATTAACAAGTGGGATTACATCAAACTAAAAAGACTTTGTAGAGCAAGGAAACTATCAAGAGAGTGAAAAGACAACCTACACAATGGTAGAAAATGTTTGCAAATCACCTATCTGATAAGGGGTTAATATCCAAAATGTGCAAGAAACTCATGCAAGTCATCAGCAAAACAAAACAATGCAAAGCAAAACAAGCAAACAAATAACCTGATTAAAAATAGGCAAAGAATATGAATATTCATTTCTCAAAAGAAGACATCTAGCTGACAAAAAATTGTATGAAAAGGCACTCAAAATTTCTAATTATCAGGAAAATGCAAAAGAAATATCACCACACATGTTAAGATGGCTGTTAACAAAAAGATGAAAGATTAAAAGTGTCGGAAAAGATGTGGAAAAAGGGGGATGCTTGTACACTCTTGCTAGAAATGTAAATTTGTACAGCCATTATGAAAAACAATATGTCAGTTCCTTAAAATAGTAAAAGATAGAATTACCTTATAATTCAGCAATCCCTCTCCTTGGTATATATCCAAAGAAAATGAAATCAGTCTTATGAAGAAATATCTGCATTCTCATGTTAATTTCAGCATTACACACAATAGCCAAGGTATGGAAAGAAGATAATTATCTGTCAGTTAACAAATGGATATAAATATACACACAATGAAATATTATTCAGCCTCAAAAAAGAAACTCTTTCCATTTGAGACAACATGGGTGAATTTGGAAGGCATTATACTAAGTGAAATAAGCTGGATGAAGAAAGACAAATACTGCATGATCTCATGTATATGTCAAATTTAAAAAGATCAAACTCATGGAAACAAAAAGTGGAATGGTGATTACAGATAGTATAATAGTGGTAAATTAGTATTTTATTTTGCTTTGAATTTACATTTTTCTGGTTGCTAATAAACTTTAATGTATTTCCAAATATATGAGGTCTGTCTATAAAGTATTCAGCCATTGTTCATATAATATTGGATTATTATATAAGATACATAATATAATATTATTATCATTATATGTCATTATAATATTATTATATGTATATGATATTATTATATTAACAATGATTGTATACTTTTTGGACAGACCTCGTAAACTGGCCAAACACAGTTTGTTGCTGCAGTGCCACTTACTGATGCATACTGGATCAAGTAGCTTTCTGAGATTTTTCTAGAATATTATATCAGTATGTATACTTCAGAAATTTTCATTGTCGATTGTTTCTATTCCTTAAGTTTTTCCCACCTTTTCATTGTTGATTTTCTGTATTTTATATCACTGTTTAAATTTCACTTCCTGAGAATGACCACTTTATCTTAGTAGCTACTGACAAAATGTTGATCAATATTCTTTATCAAAAGACATTCTTCATCTCTTTAATGATTTTTTTGAAATTCCATAACATTTTGAACTTGTTTGTTGCCGATTGTTTTCAAAATATAAGCCCCAATGAGGGTTCTGTATCCATCTTTATTACATTTATACATCCAAAACATAGACCACATAGTTTGGCAAATATAAATTAGGTAGATAGATAGATAGATAGATAGATAGATAGATAGACAAATTAAAAATTAATTTATTCCATGGTGTGTGTGTGTGTGTGTGTTTCAAGTAACAAAACAAGAATGGGCTGCCTAAGTACCCTTATTGTTGGTTTTCAGTTAAACATAATTGGGAAAAATATGGTGAGGCATCAGACGTCTATGGCCATAATGTAGTGAAATGTATTAACTAGCCTGATTATTTTCCTGGCTCTGCCATTTGCCAAACATGCAATATTGCATGAGTTAACATTATTGTCCCTATTTATCTCCATTTCAAATTGAAATAATAAGTATATGCATATATACACACATAAATGTTTGTGAACACACACATACACAAATACACACAAATATATATGTGAATGGGTGCATATATACATATATATAGATTTTTTGAGAACATAAAAATCAAGCAATTTTTTCCCCAGACTAGGAGAAAAAAAGAAGAAGGTTATGCAAAAATTAAAATAATGCTAAGGAGGGGGGTGGAAGAAAGACTATGGACTAGAAGCAACCTGCAAGCATGCATTCTCAAGGGAAAAAGTGTAAATTGCAGGCAGATGCCTATCTATAGATATCTCTCTTCAGAACGAACATTGTGAAATCACAGAGAAGCAATGTGGGACACTCAATGTGCAAAGGAAGGTGACAGGGAGATATATTGAACAAAATCTGGGGAGGTATCTACATGTGGGAAAGAATAGGAGGATAGTGCACTAGGGCACCACAACCAACTCACAGCCGCTGTGGCTGAGTTGTAAGAGGGCTCCCTCCACCACCACAGGGCTGTACCTAGATGGACTAGGGAATTGCCCGGAGTCTGTGCAGAGTCATTGCACTAGACAACACAACAGATGTGGTGGGTGTAGAGCAGCATCTAATCCCAGATTACTGCAGCTGAAGCCATCCTATGCTCTTGAGTGCATGGCGTAAGGATAGCACAGAACTCAGCTTTGCAGTGGTGTCCTTCACATTGTCCACACCGGGCTGGGAGGGAGCAGAATAAACAGAAGCTCCTCTGAGCTACACCCTGTCTGGAAGCCAAGCATCCATCCCCTATAGTACAACAGAGTCTGAGCACAAGAGTTGACTAGGGTGCTACAGGCTTACCTAGGAGGCTTTGGGCAACAAAAGCTGCTTCTGTGGGTCCATCTGGCTCCTCCCCCATCCTGGCTCAGAGGATTTCATGCTGGAGCCCAAGGTTCTGCCCCTGTGGCTTCAGAGCTCCTTCCAGGCCTTGAATATAGCCCCCAATATTCTAGCAGTATACCAGGACCCTAAGACCCCACCCTAAGACACTACCACTGCTATAGGACCAGTGGAACTGCTCCAAGGTCCATTGTCTGGTCATGGACTCTCCAGCTTTGGGCCAACAGTATGCTAGGTCCTGGTTCAAGCAAATGCCCACAGCCCAGGAGGCCACAACTATGTCTAGATAGTCTCATCCAGCTTCCACTGTCACCTCTGCAGGGAGACTTCATGTAAAGCAATCTCCACAATGCCAGGCTTTGTGGAGAGGGTCTTGCCAAACCAACTGGAACTTCCTACAAATATGTGGTGAACAACCCAAGACCCAGCTCAAAGGTCACCCAGCACAGGCTCTAGCAATGGCAATCACAGGTGAACAGGATAAATCAGAACAGCTGCATTACAGGCTTCTAGTGCACACGCCCTAGAAGCCGCATCATTATTTCAGAGTAGGGAAAAAAAGTGCCATCTAGGGACTTCCCTTCTACTAGAGCTAAGCAAGGAAATAAATAATAACACTGTAATTGTTGGGGACTTCAACACCCCACTATAGGAGTTGGATAGATTTGCAGAAAAGCAGAAAATAAATAAATAAATACTGGACCTAAATGAGACCCTAAAACAACTGGACTTAACAGACATTTACATAACACTCTACCCACAAACTACTGAATGCACATTCTTCTCATTATTGCATGGAGCATTCTCCAAGATTGATCCTAGATCTAAGTGATAAAACATGTCTCAACAAATTAAAAAAATAAAAATCATACCACGTATCTTTTCAGATCACGGTGAACTGAAACTAGAAAACAATTCCAAGAGTAGCATTAATTAAAATGAATATCAAAAGATTCCTTGAACAGAATGACAAAGGAGACAAAGTGATCAAAATCTATGGGATTCAGGGAAAGCATATTTAAGGAGAAAATTCATAGCCCTAAATGCTCACATCAAAAAGTCAGAAATATCAATCAGTTAATAATAACAGATCTCATGGAACTAAAAATGGAAGAGCAAACCAAACCCAAAGCTTGCAGAAGAAGAAAAAATATAGCAAAGGTCAGAGTCAAACTAAATGAAATGGAAAACAGCAATAACAACAACAACAACAAAATATAGAAAGTCAGTGATACAAAAAATTGGTTCTTTGAAAAAATAACCAAAATTGACAGACCTCTTGATAGATTAACCAGGAAGAGAAAAGAATGGACCCAAATAAGCCTAATTAGAAATTAAAAATGAGATATTACAACTTACAGCACAGAAATACAAAAATTATGCTTGAATACTATAAAATCTATATGTACATAAAATAGAAAATGTAGACAAAATGGACAAAGTCCTGAAAACACAGAATCTCTCAAGACTCAATCAGGAAGAAATAAAACTCTTGAATAGACCAACAACAAGCAGGGAGATTGAAGCAGTAATAAAAATTCTTTAAAGAAAAAAAAATAAATAAAAACCTGGACCAGATAGATTCACCACAAAATTTCACCAGACCTACAAAGAAGAGCTAGTACCCACACTGCAGAAATCATTCCAATAACACTGTGAAGGAAGGAATCCATCCCTACTCATTCTAAAAAGCCTGTATCACTTTGATACCAAAGCCAGAAAAGGAAACAACATTAAAAGAAGACTTCAGACCACTATCCCTTTATGAATATAGACACAAAGCTCCTAAATAAAAGACTAGAAAACAGAGTAACCTAATTCAATGGAGATCAAAGAAATAATCCACCATAACCAAGTGGACTTCATCCCAGGGATGCAAGAATGGTTCAACATATGTAAATCAATAAATAGGATTCACCACATAAATATAAGCATAAACAAATACCATATGATCATCTCAATAGAAACAGAAAAAGCATTCAACAAAATCCTGCAACTTTTCATGATAAAAACCCTCAACAAACTAGACATAGAAGGAACATTTCTCAAAATTATAAAACCCTTACATGACCAACCCACAGGCAACATCATAATGAATGGGAAAAGTTGGAGTCATTCCCCCTAAGATCTGGAACAAGACAAGGTGTCCACTGTCACACTTCTATTCAACATAGTGTTAGATGTCCTAGCCACAGCAAACATCCAACAGAAAGAAATAAAGGATATCCAAATAGTGAAAGAATAATGAAAGTTATTGCTTTTCACTGATGATATGATTTTATATCTAGAACATACCAAAGACTCCACAAAGAGATTCCTGGAATTAAAAACTAAATTCAGCAAAGTCTTACGTTATCAATTCAATGTACACATATCAGGAGCATTTATATACACAAATAACAGGCAAGCTGAGAGTCAAGTCAAAGACTCAATACCATTCACAATAATTATAAATAAAATAAAATACCTAGAAATATGTTTAACCTAGAAGGTGAAAGATCTCTACAAGGACAACTACAAAAAATACAAAACACTGAGGAAAGAAATCATTGATGACATAAAGAAATGGAAAAAACGTATGCTCATAGATTGGTAGAATCAACATTCTTAAAATGTCCATAGTACCCAAAGAGATTTACAGATTCAATGCAATCCCCATCAAAATACCAATGGCATATTTCGCAGATCTAGAAAAAATAATTTCATGCTTCTTTTGAAATCAGAAAAATATCCAAATAGCCAAAGAAATCCTAAGCAAAATGAGTAAACTGGGAGGCATCACATTATCATACTTCAAACTACACTACAAGGTAATAGTAACCAAAACAGCATTGCATTGATACAAAACTAAAGCCATAGGCCAATGGAACAGAATAGAGAACCCAGATATAAAACTATCTACCTATAGCCAACTGATCTTTGACAAAGTAGACAACAACATACATTGGGGAAAAGCAGCCCTATTCAATAAACGGTTCTGGGAAAATTGGATAGTCACATGCAGAAGAATGACACAGGACCCCTATCTCTCACCACTCATAAAAATTAATTCAAGATGGATAAATGTAAGGCAGTAAACTATAAGAATAAATGTAAGGCAGTAAACTATAAGAATTCTATTAAAAAAAAATAGAAAATTCTTCCAGATACCGACTTGGGCAAAGAATTGTGACTAAGCCCCCCATGGCAATTGCAGCAATGTCAAAAATAAATAAACTGGACTTGATTAAGAATCATCTTCACAGCTAAGGAAATAATCAAGAGTGCAAACAGAAAACCTACAGAATGGGAGAATATATTCACAAACTACACATTTGATAAAGGGCTAATATCCAGACCCTACAAAAACTCAAGCAAATTAGCAAGAAAAAACAAACAACCCTATTAAAAATCAGGCAAAAGCTATAAATAGAAGTATAGACATATGGCCAACAAATATATGAAAAAATGCTCAACTTCACTAATCATCAGGGAAATGCAAATTAAAACCACAATGAGATATTTTGTTAGAATAAATTTTATTAAAATGTTCAAGAAACAGTAGATGCCAATATCTACTGGCATGGATACAGAGAGAAAGGAATGCTTATAAATTGGTGGTGGGACTGCAAATAAGTACAACTTCTTTATGGAAAACAGTATGGAGGTTTCTCAAAGAACTAAAAGTAGATCTACCATTTGATCCAGAAATTCCACTACTGGGTATCCACTCAAAGGAATAGAAATCATTTTATCTACAAGACACCTTCATTCAAATGTTTATTGCAGGAAAATTCACAATTGTAAAGATCTGGAATCAATCCAGTGCCCACCAATTCATGAATGGATTGACAAAATGTGATATATGTATACCATGGAGTACTACTCCGCCATACAACAGGATGGATTAATGCCTTTGCAGAATTTGGAAGGAATTAGAGACCATTATCCTGATAAAAGTATGTCAAGAATGGAAAAAAACAAACACAACATATACTCTCTAATAAATTGGAACTAAGCAATGGGCACACATGTGCACAGAGGGAAGTAAAAATCATTAGAAATCAAGCAGAGGGGAGAGGGAAAGAAGGGGAAGGAAAAAAACCCACCTAGCAGGTACAATGAACACTATTCAGGTGATAGGCACATTTATAGCCCTGACTTAAGGCATGTAACAAAAACATTTGTACCCCCTTAATATTTTGAAATAAATAAAAAGTATAGGGGGTAGAGTCAGTCAATTAGTCTATCAGCAAACCCTCAGTGTCTTCTATGTTGCATGGACATAAGCTCTGGATCTATGATAGGCATGGACATAAGCTCTGGATCTATGATAACCAAAACAGATGAGCCTTTATGACAATTACATAAACTAAAACTATTAAAAGCAGGATATGACTTACACAGAATAAATATAAGTCTATTATAAAATGACATTAAAAACAAAAATCTATCCGCTGCTGAAAGTTAGAGTAAAGGAAACCAACATTTTCTCACCCTACAATGTACATTAACAGATGAGAAGGGCAGGTGAGCATAAGTTTTCAAGTTCTTTATTGGGATTAACAATACATTTCTAGACAGAAATTAAAACATATCATGTCATATGTAAACAGATAGATATTTATCAACTTGTATACTTACTATTTCATTGCATTAGCAATATATTAATGTATAGCTGTATGAAACGATTATTATACAGATTCAGCCACAATGTTCAGGGAGAGAAGGAATGATGCATACCTTTATACGTACATATCTATATATCACATATGTACATATATAAATACATATTTAATATATCTATAGTAAGTCCTCACAATGTTGTCAAAATGTTCTTGAAAACTGCTACTTTAGGAAAAAAGATTTACTGCAAGTCGTCAAATAATGTGGTTTCATTCAATTTCATTTCATTATAACATTGATGAGGAAAAAGCATTATTTTGTTTTATGTCATTTCTCTTAAAGTTACAGTTTCCAAGAACCTATCAAGGATGGTGAGGACTTGCTGTAATTATAATAATGGCTATTACTAATAAAGGACTCAGAAGACTAAATCACAATGGGGACACTAACTTAGTTGACACATTGCTGCAATTTAGCTAATATTTAAAAGTGCATATATGCAAACAGACAACTACCTTGAATGTCCTCATGTCCTCCTCTGCAAAATAATAAATATCTCATGGTATTATTGTAAATTTGAATAGATAATGTTTAGTGTTATCAGAGATTATCACAATGCTACATTTAAGAAACTCAAAGTTTATTTGGTATTAGAATTTGTACTTGTGTTAGTACAAATTTTATAATTTAAAACATATATACTTTGAAGGGGATTCGAAAATTTGTATTAGAATTTGTACTTGTGTTAGTACAAATTTTATAATTTAAAACATATATACTTTGAAGGGGATTCGAAAATTTGTAAATCACATTCATAAATAAATTCATATAATTCTAAGAATAATAGAGATATTACCATAAAATTGCATCATAACACGCTGTGGCCTGAAAAATTCGGAAAGTTTGAGTGAAACCAAGTTATTAGTGGATGCAGATAACTTAATGCCACTTTTGGAAAAGTTGCACCAAGTTGTTCATCTTATACAGAGGTCCAGTTACCATTTTTATGGATGTTTAAAATTGTGATGTAAAAAGAATTGAATACCTAAAAAAAAACTTAAAATAAAATTATCTTATCGATCAACACAGAGAACAAATAGAATCATCAAGAAGTTATCTTCCTCTCTAGCAGGCTTAATAAGACAAACTCAAAAGAAATAACTTCAACTGGTTACATTTTGAAACTAAGAGCATTCTACTCTTGAAGGGTTAATCATAATTTTATTCTGATTTTAAATATACGAAGCTAGATTTGTTATCGAATATTTGTTATATCTTATATCTGATTAAATATCCTAATTAAATGTCTAATATTAAAATTATCGGGTCAAAATATTTGGTTAGAGGGTCTCACTGTACTTTCTAAGACAGCTTGCCTGATCCCACACCCCTGCTTATTCGCTTTAGGACTACAAAAGACAGAAAACAAACACAAACCAAGATCTGAACTAGAGAGAATTGGCACTGAATATTTGGGTTAAAATATCTTCTCCTTTCAAAACTAGTAGTGATACTCACTTTCAATCTCTAGAGTGATTTATTCTTTGAAACTTGTGTCCCTTTTGAATAAAGAATGTATCAACATTCAAAACTCCACTTTGTTACTTATGATGCATGGGTCTGGCTTTGATCATTGATCATACAGAGCCCTGGTTTCTTATTTAAAATAATGAAAAAGTAGAGTATACACCTTCATTTTTCAAATCAAAACTGTGCCCTTATAAATCACTGATATTGAAAATATATATATAGTATCAATATGTTTGTAACCAACATGTGTTATCTAAACATGTAGAATCTCTGTCTCTCTCTCTCTCTCTCTCACACACACACACACACCCAAATGAGCATGCACACACACACACTCTGCATTACTTTACAAATTTGTCCATTGCAGGGAAAATAAATAGTTTAGATGTTCATTTTTTTTGAAATTAGTAACATAATTTTCTTCTTCATTTAGGAAGGTAAACTATTCCCATTTTTATAATCCCCCTATTTTGTATAATACATGTATTCAAGGTGCTCCCGTTTCACTTTAAATTCTTCTATAAAAATAAGATTGCCAAACTACAAATGTGGGCTATTTATCAATGAGTTTTACTCTATTACTTCATATTTTATAAGAAAAAAATGAACAGGGATATTACTAGAAGTAAAAAAATGATTTATTCTCTCATTCAGAGAAAAATGCTTCTTTATGGAAGTTGAACATGCATTTTATATTATCATATCCTTGAAACTAAAAAGCTTTAAAAATCGTGAACTACTGAATCAAATCAATTTATTAAATGCAATTATTCATTGCCCTCCTTTGTTTTTATCCCTGATGCTGTTCAATTAAACATTAGCAGTATTATATTATTTTATAATAAATAGCCACATTAATGTCTAACTTCATATCAGTTTACTATGGAACAGTGATATTGGAATGCTTTCATCAACAATAAATTGAATTTTGTTTAAATAGGTGTATAAAATATGTTGCTAGAAGGACTTTTAAAGGACATTTTGTACAACTATCTATTTGATATTTTAATACCATCAATAATAATGTCTTAGAAACTCTCTTACTTGACTATCAGTTTACTAATAGTAACTAACCCAGTCCACTACATTAGGAAAATATTCTGAAAAAAATCCTGGGGCTTGCTGATCATTTGGAGTTAATACTGGCTAATCTTTTATATATTCACACATCTGCTGTCAACAATTGAGTTGTAAACTCAGTAATATTGATCAACATTTGTTCTCAAGCATATTTATGCCAATCGTAGCTATTATAATTATCTGGTTTATTTATTATTATTTAAATTTTTAATACTGATATAAAATGAAATTTTTTATGAAAACTAATCTGGATATTCACAAAAGCTATCAACGATGAATTTTGACAGTATTATCTTTACATAAAAAGAAATGTTAGCATCAGAGGAAAACTAAAAGGTAGAAGGATTTTGCATTAGGTAGTTTCTGAAAGAAGGTTATTCTGGAATCTTAATATTTGCCCTGTTGGAATTGGGACTTACTTGGGACCTCTTACTTCTTTCTTCTTTTCTATTTTCCCCTTTTGGAATGGGAATGTCTATCCTATGCCTGTCCTACCATAGTAGTTTGAAAGCATATAGCTTGTTTGATTTCACAGATTCACAGCTGAAGATCAAATTGCTTCAGGGTGAATTGCTTCTTAAGTCTCATTCCTGTTTTAAATGAGAATCCATACTTCAGACTTTTCAGTTGTTGCTTGAACAAGTTTAGACTTTTGGGGTTATTGGGATGGAATGAATGTATTTTCCATGTGAAAAAGACATAAATTTCATACCTTGAAATTTAATTGCGAATGTCATAATATCAGGAAGTGGGGCTTTTAAGAGGTGATTGGGTCATGAGAGCAAGCCCTCACCAGACCCTACCAGTGCCTTGATCTTGGACATGTCAGTCTCCAGACCTGTGGGAGATAAATTCTGGATGTTTATAAATTAAACTGTTTAAGGTATTCTGTTACAGTATCTTGAACAGACTAAGACAGGCGACTTTTGATAATTTGTGGCTTTTAATAAATTTGTTCACTTCATCTAAATTGTTCAATATATTGACCTAAAGTTGTTCATAATATCTACTTTTTATCCTTTTAAGATATATGCAATTTGTAATAATGCAAGTCCTTTTATTCCTATTTGTGCTTCCACATTTTTCACAGATTTATCTGACTAGAAGTCTATCAATGTTATTTATCTTTGCAAAGAATCATATTTTGCTTACATTGATTTTCCCTATTCCCTTTCTTTTTTTCTGCTTATTTCATTTTTGCTCTGATCTTCATTATTTCTCTTATCCTATTTTTTTTTTGTTAATTTTCTTCTTATTTTTTTTAGTTTCTTAAGGTGGAAGCCAAGATCGTTGACTTGGTAATTTTTCTGTTTTCTCATGTGTGTTTCTGAGTGCCAATAATTTCTGTCTAAGTATTGTAATTAGCTACATTTCACACATTTTAATATTGTAGGTTTCATTTTCATACATAAAAATATTTTCTCAGTTTTCTTGTGAACTGTTTTTTAACTTATGTGCAATTTAGAAGTGCATTACTTGGCTTTGAAATATTTAGGGATAATTAAAATACATTCTGTTACTAATTTTGACAGTGAATTTGGAGAATAGAAATTTGTTCCTTGCTTCAAACATTTATTTTTATTGAATTTGAAACTGTAATATGTGTGATTAAAAGAAAATAATTGTGAGGAAATGAGAATAGCATTGGTAATTTATTATTTTGATTAATTTAGCTATAACAAGAAGAAATAAAAATAATATTTTGAAGGAGGATAATAAGATTTGATTGATTGTTTTTTTTCTCCTTTGACAGAAGGGATCTATAACTGATTCACAAAATTGAAGAGGTAGTAAGAAAAGAGAGATTTGAAACGTGTGATGAAATAGCTGACCAGATAACTGGAAGAACATTGTGATGGAATTAGGATAGATTTGGATGGAGCTCAGTTTTTGAAGATGGAGTAGGATGAGATTAGAAAAAAAATGCAGGCCACCATTAGAAAAATTCTTAAACCTACAGTTCAGGGATTTCACATCGGATAATTTAGCTATAATAAAATCAGATTGGTACTGCTTGATTAACACTATGGTACTCAAAAAGTGGTGGTGTTCACCAGGGATTCAAGGGTTGGGGGAGTAGACCTACATCTCAGGGATGTGGTGAGCATTGTGGAGGGGAAGGGCATACCTCTAACCCTTGCTAGGGAGAGGCAAAGATATAAATTGTAACCAAAATGGCAAAAAAAAAAAACAACCAAAAAACATTTATTGGGTGTTGGACAGATGGGAGAACGAGGAGGGGATGGGTGTATACTTATATAATGAGTGTGATGTGCACCATCTGGGGGATGGACACGCTTGAAGCTCTGACTCAAGGGGGAGGGGAGGCAAGGGCAATATACGTAACCTTAACAACATTTGTACTTCCATAATATGATGAAATAAAAAAATTATTCTCAAAAAAATTCATCTATTGAAAGTGAAGGCTTAGTTAGTTTCAAGAAAAACTGACCATATAGGAAAATATTAAAATATGCATATGAGCAGCTGAGAAATCTGTTGAAGTTTGCCTTCCATAGCTGCTAAAGAATTATATTTCTGGTGTGGTGTTTGGAAATATCTCTATTGTCTAGTGTATTTAATTTGTAGAAAATTTTGTCACCCTTACAATTTGTCATTTTAATTTAACACTTATATTTGAGCATACCATCAACTTGATGACTTATTCAAACTGATAGGGAAATACAAAAAATTTAATAATTTGATGTAATATGGCTGCATGTCACATAATAATAGCCTTTAAAAAGATTTATGTTTTCAAAATGTACCTGCTTGTCTTCATGGAATTTAAATCAGTAAGTATTGTTAGCAAGCAGATATAAATTGCAGTTTGATAGCAAGACTCATTGATGTTGGGAAACCTGAAACAGAAGAAATGGTGTTGTTTCAGTTTACTTGCCCACAGTGAGAGTATTGATTTTATGATATGAGGTCCTAACTAAGGTAAAAGCAATAGTAAGGCCTCTAGATTTCCTTAATTTGTTTGTTTACTGTTCTGTTACTTAATATAAGAAGATACACTATTTTTAAAAATATCTAAATATTTTAAAAATAACTTATTAATGGTGGAATGGGTGGTTGGTTTTTTAATTATCTTTGAACAAACAAATGGAAACAGGCAACCAGTTTAACACTTTTTAGAAAATCAGAAACAGAAGAAAGAATACAATTTTAATCCTTTATATTTAGTAACACTGAATCAGTTTTTATATGTCTACATAGGTATATGACCTTGTATTAGACTTAAATTTTATTTAAATTTATATATGTCCTTGCTTCATTACATTAGAAACGCTAAATTCTAATTATTGATTAATTTACATTAATTTGTTAAATAAAATTAATGAAATGAAGATGTAGAAAGAACTTTGTTGACCATTATTACAGGTTACTTCCTGGGAGAGACAATCACTGTATAACAGAGTTCAGTGGGGTAAATGATACTTAAGGGATTAATTGGAGCTTATTACTTTGGAATGTAGAGGGAGTAAACATAACTGGAAGAGGGAGAGAAGTTGATCTACGGTGTGGATCTGATGACTGACTCAACTGACATGCAGGGATCATTAAAGTTTGAATCAGTAATCAGGGTAAATTCTTTTTAAAATGCTCCTTTCTAATTCAAAGGGCGCTTTCGGTTTATCTACACATTTTTATTTATTTTATTGAAAGTCAAACATCTAAAGAAATTTCACAAATCCACTATACTGCTAAATTAGGATTTGCTAGTTTGGGATTGTTGTTTGATATATTCATATCTTTTTCTATGGTTTAAAATATTTTTGAATTTAAAAAACATGAAATATTAATTGCATTTTTCATGCTTTCACTATCATGCTGTGTTTATCCAGTTCATGACATCAGCCAATCTTATTTCAACTTTCTATTTTAGTTTTATGAATTCATTATTACTCCCTAAATTTCCACAAAGACAAATTCTCAAATTAACCTGTGAACTTAGAAAAATATCAGGAACATAGTAGCAAGTCCACCATATATGTTTTTGAATGAATGAAAATTGCTTCATGTCACACTTCAAAGATGTGGGCTGAGTGGAAGCTTGACAAGTGGTTCCTCCACATGTCTTTCCTATGAATCATGAACATTAAAAATTCATAAGATCAAAGACAATAGAATAATGTATAGACCTGAAGTATAAAGTCCTACTTGACTGGTCAAACTGTACTCTTGGTTTCAAAAAGGGGAATCACTTTCATCTCAGTTTCTCACTCTCTAAAGCACTCTTTTTTTTTAATCTTATTGATTTGACATGTGAATATTGATAGATTTAACTCATGAATTCTTTAGCTTCTCTCACAAACTTTTACTAGAACTGGAACTAGGCTATCTCAGGGTACATATTTCATGAAAGCCAGCCCATGAGATCTACTCAGACAGACTGCTCTACCAAATCCTGTCTCGACCAGAATTTAAACATTGCAAGCATCATTCACATGCAAGTATCAAGGGTGAACTGAAGAAGAAGAAGGAAATGTTGACAACTGACAGTGCATAGTGAAGAGGTTTATTTCCACAACTGACTTATCAGACATCCATGGCTTAGATATTATATTGAAAGAATTTATAATTAATTTAAATCAGCCAATGTTTTCTCCCTGGGGTTTCTATGAGTCCATGCTGTATCTTACCACATCATTAAATACCCAAGGGTAAACCTCTGCACTGTAACAGCTAAGTCTTAAAACTTTATGAAGTTGTTTTTGTAGTGTATTCACATATAACAATTTCACTGATTATTTAGGATTTTATGTAAATTAATTCACTTTTTATCTCTATAAAGTTTATAGAAAATATATTACTACCACAAAATATAAAAAGTTTCATTGTCATTAATAGAATTTGGAAATAATTATTATTTATTAAATTGAATTTCACCCAAAATTATGTTATATATTATCAAGAGAATACGCCTTATCCATTGGCAAGTATTCTTCTCAAGAATAGTTAAACTACTCTTTTTCTTCAGCCATTAACCTCCAAGTTAAAAGAAGAAAAAAACTAGAGGTAAGACACAGTTTGAAATGATTATTTCTAATACTCTTTTTAAAAATGATTATTATCTTGTTTAACTTTAATAAGCAGGGTTTCTATTCCCCAGTGAGGTTCATTAGTGAAAATATTTTTAAAATATTGGCCTTAGTGTTAATCATAAGAATGTTTTATCATCCTGAGTGATAGTCAAATCTATCACTTTGCTTTGAGTAAGATTTAGAATGACGAAGCTAGAAAGGAGAAAACCTTATTATTTTGTGGTTTATACAATGTGTATTTTTTAAATATACTGCTAATATTTCTATCAAGATATGCCTAAAGATAGAGTTCTTAAGTAAATAAATTATAGTATGGTGTTTATTTTTTGCATCCATTTTATGTATATACTGAATTTTTAAGGATTCCATTTTAAGGATTCTTGGTTTTTCATTATCGTGGAACATTTACTTGTAATTTCAGTAAGCAGTCAAATTATACACTTTTGTCTACAATTATCCAGGACCTGAATTTCCTTTTCCTTTAAACAGCAAGCCCTTTCTCATTTTAAACAGGGTACAGCTCTTCTTTTTATTTGAGGGCAAAAAACATGATTTTCAAATATTAATATAAAAATTAAATTCTGCCAAAATTTATAAAAATATGAAAAGAAAATTAAGAAGTTAAAAGATCTTTCCCCATGGCTAATTTATCTTTTAAAAATGTTGTTCAGACTTAGCCTTTTCTGTCACCTTTCAGAAAAAAATCTATGTTCTGAGATTTAACTAGATGTCCTTTCTGGATCACCCAGAAGACTGACTTCTAGGGACTGACACTTTATCTAATGCCGTCGGGGTAATTTTATTTTCTGTTGTCATTGATTCAGTACTTCACCTTCTTTTCTATGCTGAGAGTGTTTGTTTTCAGCAACTGGAGTTTTCTCAAAGCAAATAGATAATGGAATGTCATTCAACAATTCATTTTACTCTTGTCATTGACATAACATTGCTTTCTCAAGGCTTCTGATCCTAGAATTTTAATTTTTAAAGTTAATTGTAATATTGCAATGATATTGCGCATTTCATCAGGCACCTCTAAATTGTAGAAAGAATGAGTCATTTTACCAATACAAAAGCCTTGCATTTAAGTAGCAGCTAAGAATAGAGACAATGCCCTGTTGAATAATGTGTAAAATATGTTTTTGTTTTTCTATTTTTAATGTAGGTATCCAGTGTAAAAAAGATTAGTAAAAAATGCAATCTTTGTGCCTATTTTTTGATATAATTTGTCAAAGATAAGGTAAATAATAGTAGTATAAATTTAATTAAGAGGTCTCTAAAAGATGAATTAATGTCAAAAGTTTAATACACCTTGCTAAGGAAAGGCAAAGATATAAAATGTAACAAAAATGTTAAGAAAAAAAGAAAAACAAACATTTCTCAGGTGTGGAGCAGGAGGCGGGGAGGGGATGGGTATACACATACATAGTGAGTGTGATGTGCACCATCTGGGGGATGGACACACTTGAAGCTCTGACTCGAGGGGGGAGGGAAAACAAGGGCAGTGTATGTAACCTTAGGATTTGTACCCCCATAATATGCTGAAATAAAGAAAAAAATTTAATATATAAATGAGAAAAAAACTTGAAGGCAAGAAAAATATGAAAAAGAGCTAGGAAGCATATAAACTGTGTATTAGCTATGTTCCTTGAACTCAGCAGAGTTTGTTGGTACATAGCAGACATTCAATACATGCGACAATATTATATAAATAAATGATTGACAGCATGATTGGGAAAATTTTAAAGATAAAACATAGGAATAATATCCATGATCCAATTACTATATTAACAAATCAAATAAGATCTCTTTTGATTTATAAGGCCAATCTCTCATGCCAGCTGATGTTGCCTACTTGAGATGTATTTAAAAGTTAAAAAGACACAAATATGCACACACGCGTACTCATCTATACACTCAAAATTCAAAGGACTTTCTATAAGACAGTGTCTGAACATCTAACAAAATAGCCTCGCATAGCTACAGCAAAGAAGGATGCCAAGGGACAATTGTTTTGTATTAGGCTGTGAGTAGTTTCCTGTATAACTAGACAACTGTCAGAACATAGGAATTTGCTGACGGGAAGGAATTTAAATAATGTTTGCTGGACAGATTAAACACTGTTTAGTTTTTGGGTTTTTTTTCAAATTACTATGTGTGTCTATTTTCTAAAAATATGTTATTTTATTGATTCATTCCAAAAACAAATAAATTCCTCTATTTTAAATTGGCAAGTGAATATAGATCTCTTTAATTGAAATCGAGTAACACTTTAGAGAAAATAACATACTGGAACTGTTGAAACTTATATTGCTTATGAATATTTAGTACATTAACTATCTTTTTTTATGGTTTTACCTAGGTAATGTTTAATGGGTTGGAATCATCTTTTGCACTTTATTAACACACTGGCTATTAACACACTGGTTCACTGTGTGTTAAACATAGTTCTAAACTTTAAACCAAAAGTCTTATCTTTTTTTTTTTTCCACCACCATATGCTCTATCTCCTGAATGGATTCTTTCCTTCAAATTCTTTTTGTCTGTTATTGCAAATACATTTTTTTGCCTTGTTTTTGGAGAAGTGATAGGCATCTTTTATTCCCCTAATATTAATACTATGTTGTCTGTGATTCAGAAGTTGTTTACTTTTAGTACAGCAATAGCATAAAGATAAAATATTTAAATAATGAATAGTGATCAACCAGAGCACACATTCCAAAATATTTATTCCTATACAATATTTTTATATTTTTATTAATTAAAATGATTGAATTACATAAAAACATCTTTAGTTGGTAGCTATCATTAATTTTAACTAAAGTATTCTTTCTCAGACTAAATATTGCCCCCATATATGCCAAGTATTTCTTCTCAGATTTATTTTCTGAATATGCTTATACATAATAAATATTTGAACATTGTAATTTCCGTTACAAACAGTTGTAATTTCTTTCAGAAAGATTGCGCTAATTGGATCAATCACTATTTCTTTAATGCATTGAAGGAGATTTTTTTGCTCATTTGTTTCCAATTCTTTCTTACAATTACTGTATGTGGAGTAATTTGAAATTCAATATTATGACAGTCCCCCTTTTAACTGGTGGAATTAATGGATATAATCCATAATTAGCTATCTCAGAAGAGTCCTAAATTTTATTCCTATTGATATGCAGTTTTAAGTCTAGGCAATTAAAACTATCTTAGTGCTTGCTATGTGACTGACAGTGTGCTAGGCAGAGAGAAAGATAGAGATAAGTCAAAGATGTCCTATTGGATTCTGCTGTGGTCTGAATGTGTCCCCCAAAATTCACATGTTAGAAACTTAATTCCCAGTACAACAATGTTGAGTGCTGGAGCCCAATAAGACATGATTGTATCATGAAGACAGAGCCCTCATGAATGGATAAATGTTATTATCACAGGAGTTGGTTAGTTATTGAGAGGGTACATTGTTATAAAGCAAGTCTGGCTCGCAGTGCCTCTCACTCTCACACATGTTCTTTTGCCCTTCTGCCTGCTGTTATGCCATGGCACAGCTTGATGGAGCTTGCTTCTCCAACATGCTCTTGGACTTCCCAGTCTCCAGAATCATGAGATAAATAAATTTCTATTCATCCTAAATTCCCCAGTCTCTAGTATTCTGTTATAGTAACAAAAAAGAAAATAAGACACAATCAAAAAATAATTTATTTGAGCAAAAGCAATAAGAAAAATAGAAAGTTCTTTTATGAAATATCAAATTATAAACTTTCTTACATATTAACAATGTCACATACTAGAGCAAGGCTCTTCTAATACAAATAAGCAATAGCATTAAAGGTTTCCCCATGAGCCATTTTATTTGGTAAAGTACTACTGCATTTTGCCTAAGTTGTGCTTTTCAGTTACATCATATCTGATAAGTTCAGAAATAATGAATATTAAATGAAGTAAGGAAATGTATATAATTATGATTTTATTGAAAATAAAAATATGTAAAAATTTATACACGCAGTATTATAGAAAAAGGAAATCAAAGAAACTATATCTATGCTATGCAATTCAACAAAAATAAATCTCAGAAACTTAATAGAGGGAAAAGTAAAACAGAAAAATGGGTAGAGTATGTATTTTTATAAAATTCCAACACACTTTATTAAACTATAGATGACTTAGGGATACTGTTATTTATCCAATATTACCAAGACAATGCAAGGTTATGGCAAACACAAAATGTAGCATGTCAGTTACCACTGTTGGGGAGACAGGGGACTGACTAAGGCATACAAATCTGGATAGCTCCAATAGTCATGGTCATGTTCCATTTCATAAGAAGATGACTTAATAAATAAATAAATCTCGATTTTTTAAAAGTTAGTTAATAAAACTTCTGCCTGCTATTTTTCAGCAATACAAAATACGTATAATTTTCTAAAAAAATAATCTCAAAAATATTTAAATTTATTTTAGGCTAATCATAAGGTTTATTTCACTTTTCCAATGAAGACAAAAGCCTACTTTTTAGTTTTGTTTTCTTACCAGGTCTCATGATTATAATGCGGAATGAGGAATTTGCGGTGGAAAAGGGTGTTGCTTTACAAAGTCATTATCTAATTCTCCAGATATAACAGATGGAACTACTGAAGCCATGCTTTGTTGCCTTAAGGAACAGCAATTGTCTTGCTCACTTCTGGAACCTTTACAGACATTTTGGCTGCCATACATAATGTTATACTGTGGTCAAGACTGAATATTTCCAAATACATTTTCATGGAACTGACTCCAAAACACCATGTTGCTGTCTTACTAGGTATTATATGAAGCCGACAGTTGCCTGACGGTTTTAAAAAATAGCAGGGCACAAAGCATTACTGAAGTATTATTGATATACATGTTTGTTACCTCTATGTTTGTAGAATACCAGGCTGTAAGTTGTCCTCTGTTAGACGCACATTGCGGTGTATTTTCCCACTGTAAGAAAAATGGTGCAAGAATTTTTTGAATCCTAACGTTTTTTTCCTGATTTTAATTTTTCCTCTTTATATTTTTACATTTCAGCAAACTTCTAGAAACATAAACACTATTATAAATTTCAAGATGTTTACCCCTTTAAAAAATAAGTGGTTGCTTTTTGGTTACTGTGTTATCCCATCACAATGCTTTCTTTGGAAGAAAAAAGTCATAATGAATGTGATAATTGATAGTAATTGCTATTTAGTAAATGGACCTATGTGTTGGTCTTTCTGTTGGTCATATTGTATATGAACCATGTCAATATTCTGAAAAATTTATTAGTATCTGTTGGCATAATTTTTCTATAGCTAATTTTCTCACTCCCTTATCCATATTTCCCAGCATTCAAATAGCTGGACATGTCAATGAGCATCATCCCAGGGTCATATTACACCTTTTTTATTTTAATTTTCAGAGGGAAACATTTCTTTTCAATTCTTAAAAATCCATCTTTATTGCGGACAAGGCTCAGGTAGTAGTAGGTCTTTAACACTTCTACTTACTAATATATATATATATATATATATATATATATATATATTTTATTGCAGCATATTACAGGAGTACAAATGTTTAGGTTACGTATATTGCCTTTGCCCCATCTGAGTCAGAGCTTCAAGCATGTCCATATCCCAGATAGTGCTCACCATACCCATTAGGTGTGAATATGCCCATCCCTGCCTCACCTCCCATTTGCCCAACACATGATGAATGTTATTACTATATGTTCACATAAGTGTTGGGTTGTTTCCACATATTTGCAATTGTGAATTGTGCTGCTATAAACCTTGGAGTGCAGACGTCTTTTTTGTAGAATGTCTTTTTTTCCTTTGGGTAGATGCCCACTAATGGGATTGCTGGATCAAATGGTAGTTTTACTTGTAGCACTTTGAGAAATCTCCATATTACTTTCCACAGATGTTGTACTAGTTTACAGTCCCACCAGCAGTGTATGAGTTTTCCTACCACTCCACATCCACACCAACTCTTCACGTTATAAGACTTTTTGACAAAAGTCAAAAAGCCATTCTCACTAGAGTTAAGTGATATCTCATTATGGCTTTGATTTGCATTTTCCTGATGATTATAGATGTTGGAGCATTTTTTGTGTGTTTATTAGCCATTAGTCTATCTTCTTTTGAAAAGTTTCTGTTCATGTCCTTTGCCCACTTTTTGATAGGGTTGTTTGATTTTTTTCTTGCTGATTTTCCTGAGTTCTGTATAGATTCTAATTGTCAGTCCTTTATTGGATATGTAACATGCAAATATTTTCTCCCATTCTGTAGGTTGTCTGTTTGTTCTCATGACAGTTTCCTTGGCTGTGTAGAAGCTTTTTAATTTGATCATGTCCCATTAATTTATTTTTGTTATGACTGTGATTGCTTTTGGGGTCTTATTCATAAATTCTTTGCTGAGGCCAATGTCTATAGGAGTTTTTCCAACATTTTCTTCTAGAATTCTTATGGTTTCATGCCATAGGTTTAAGTCTGTTATCCACTGTGAGTTGATTTTTGTGAGAGGTGAGAGGTATGGATCCTGTTTCAGTCTTCTACATGTGGCTATCCAATTTTCACAGCACCATTTATTGAATAAGGTTCTTTTCCCCAGTGTAAGTTTGTGTCTGTTTGTCAAAGATTAGATGGCTATGTAAGGATTGTTTTATATCCGGGTTCTCGGTTCTGTTGCATTAGTCTATGTCTCTGTTCTTGCGCCATTTCTATGCTGTTTTAGTTACTATAGGCTTGTAGTATAGCTTGAAGTCTGGTAAATTGATGCTTCTCAATTTGTTCTTTTTATTTAAAATTTCTTTTGTTATATGGGGTCTTCTCTAGTTCCATACAAAGTATAGAATTATTTTTTTCTAGATCTGCAAAAAATGATGTTGGTATTTTAATAGTGATTGCATTGAATGTGTAGATTACTTTGAGTAGTATGGACATTTTAAAGGTGTTCTTTCTGCTCCCCCATGAGCATGGTATTTTCCACCTGTTTGCATCCTATGCTATGTCCTTTCTTAGTGTTTTGTAGTTCTCCCTGTATAGGTCTTTTACCTCCTCATTTAAATATATTCCTGAGTATTTTATTTTCTTTTTTGATATTGTGAAGGGTATTGAGTCTTTGATTTGGTTCTCAGTTTGACTGTTGTTCATGTATAGGAATGCTGCTGATTTCTGTACTTTGATTTTGTAACCTGAGACTTTGCTGAATTTATTTATCAGTTCCAATAGTCTCATGGCAGAATCTTTGGGGTTTTCTAGATATAAGGTCATATCATCAGCAAAGAGCAATAATTTGACCTCTCCAGGGGCATGTTCTAGTGCCTTTAGTTAGGCACCCTCTCAGGTCCTCATGGTCTCACTTCTCTGCAGGTCTTTGTGATTTGTTTTGGTAGACAGATTCTACATGACCCTGAGCATCCTCTATGCAGCCACAGCTGCCCATGAGTATCTCCATCCCAACTAGGTCACTGCCTGGGTGCTCTGGTTCCTCCCCTCCTTTTCAGAAGAACCCCAAATATAGGACTAATGTTTGGATTCCCCATTGGCATTTGAAGGGGGCAAACAAAGCAACCCAGTACTGAAGAATGCAGATAAACTTGGCAAATGCGGGCAGGAGCAAACCAATCAATACATGTTTTACTTTTCCCTAACCCCATACCTCAGTGGTTCAAAGAAGCCATTGTTCCAAAATGACTATACTTGCAAAAACCTGTGGTCCTGACTTACATTTGTTTTCTTTCCCTGACTTACAACTTATTTCAATCACTTTTGCTTTCCTGGGATTATACTTCCCAATAAAATATTATAGCACTTGTATTTAAGCCTTGGGCTCTGTTTTCTAAGAAACTGGGGCCAAGACAAAGAGGAAAGTGTTTAAACAGGAAAATAAATGGAAAATCTCTTCATTTTCTAGGTTCTCAAATTCTAAAATCCTGATAGAAATGGAGAGGAGTATTGGCATATGCATTTGATAAGAGAATGGAAAGAAAGAGAGAGATTGGAAAAAGCAAGCAGTTAATGAAAATTTTGGTTTCCAAACAAAAGCTTCAACTAATAATCATGAGATAATTAAATACATAGAAAATTTCAAAATAGTTTTAAAGAAGTTGAGAGTAATTAGGTTTATGTCCTAGGCAAACTCTCCAAAGGAGCAGTAACATCCTAAGGAAAGGATACTTACAGAAGGATTTTAGACAGAAAGCACTGTAGAAGCTAAATATAGTTAGATGACACTCTTCATTCAAAATTTTGGTGTGTGTATTTTATACACACACATATAAATCATCTATCAAGCAACTATTTGCCATTCAACATGCATATGATTTATTTAATTTTAGGTTTATACTAATTCATTGATAGTATTTGTATTAATTCAACTGCGAATGCTCAGCAAAATATCAAATAAAATAGTTTAGTTTCAGTATTTCAAATATTTCAACCTCTATCATTATATAATTAACATATAATTAATTATGATTTTTATAACAAAACACAAACCTGAACTTTATTTCGTATAACTCCCTTTTTTGGCATAAGGTTTCAATGAAATTTTCAAAAATATAAATTAACAAAATAAATTTGTATATTTCAGATTGCCAAATAACTCTTAAAGCATAATCTTTCATTTAAACTATAATTATTATTACATGGTTTCCACACCAGAAAAACCAAAACCTTTGTCATGTTGAATTTCATATGATAGAATTAGTAAATCCTCTGGGAATGATTTGTCTTAGATAGAGTTATAACAGATGTTTTCACTGTGCGATATAGGTACATAGATAGTATGACAATTGAATGTTTTATAACTTTTGTGCTTTGTATAAAATTATTTTGTCTATGAAAAGGATTTTATCAATGACAGACTTGGAAATTTAACAGCTCTGCAACTAACATAATATAATTTATTCCTAGAAAAAAACTTTTAAATGAAAAAACAAGATAATTTTTTCCGTTTGAATAGAAAAGGTAACAATCTCAGTAGATTTATTGAGCATGAAAACTTGCAATGCTATAATGCTCTTAAGGAATTAAATGATCCATTCATGAATCACAAAGAGGATATAAATTACCAAAGTGTTTTTATAATTGTAATGTACAAGTGCCCATTATAGTACATTAGTGGAGGCTTCTAAAGAAATTCTGTAAAATAGTTCCACTACTAAACTGCAGAAACCATGCTCCTTTTTCCTCCATATATTAGTATTAGGCCATTCATCTAGCTTTCAAAATTTGCCATTGAATACAAGCTTTTACTCATTTGAACATACAATGGGACTTTATTTTTATAGCTTGCAAAAGAAAGGTAGAGTACTAGAGCATGAGTTACAGGCTACAAAGGAGCTCAATGAGGACAAAAATACATTTAAAAACTATGTATTGAGGCCTTAACATCCCAGATATTCTTCTGGGAATACGGAATGAACAACACATATAAAATACCTGCCATCAAAGGGCTTACATTCTATTGAAGTGCAGTAGCTGAGCAAACAGTTAAAAGCATAGTAAGTATATGGCTGATGGGGATAAGTGTCACAAAACAAAATAAAGCAAAGTAAAGGTTAATAGGGAATGTCGGGGGGAAACTATTTTTCTTTTATATTGGGAGGTTATGTCTCAACTTATGTCGTTTGAGCAGAAAGCCAAAGGAAGTGAGAGAGGATGACATGCAAATATAAAGAAAAAAGATGTTTCAGGCAGAGGAAAAAACAAGTACATTCATGTGCTATTTAACAACAGGAATGTTTTCTGACAAACATGCCATTAAATGATTTGGGTATTGTCCAAACATCACAAAGTATACTGACACAAACCTGGATATACCTAATTGGCATAACCTGTTACTCTTAGACTACAAACCTGTACATATTACTATACTGAATACCGTAGGCAATTGTAACACAATGGTGAGTATTCCTGTATATAAACAGATGTAAACATAGAAAAGGTGATACATTCTGTCACTACACTATAAAGCTATGATATCACTTGACCATAAAAATTCTTCAGCTTCATCATAATCATTTGGGACTACTGTCGCATATGTTGTCTGTCATTGCCTGAAACTGAAATATCATCATGTGGTGACTGTACATACATCCGGAGAGGGTAGCTTGTCTGTTGCATTTGATGAACAGCTGAAGTTCCTACAAATGCAAAGAGGACAGGAAGTAGTGATGCATCAACCTTCGGTATATGGAAATGCTTTGAATTTTTACTCCGAGTGAAAGGGAAAGATATTAGAGGGCTTTTAGTAGTGTGATGAAACTATCTGACTTTCCCTTTAAATGATGATGCTGTGACAAGAACAGAGTGGGGAGAAATAAGGAGTAGAGCAATAAGGAAGCTGGGAAACCGATCAGGCCAATCATCCAGGCAATGCATAATGAGCTTTACCAATTTGGTGGTGATGAGAGCAATGAGAAGCGGTTTGATCTGTCTATCTTTTAGTGGTAGATAAATATAATTTTCAGATGAAAGGGAGGGGATATGTGCAAGAGAGAATGTACCACAATTACTAGGATTTAGTAAGGCAGTGATTGAGAACAGCAAGTGCCAAGCTCAACAGATAAGAGACCAAGCACATTTGGAATTAATATAATCAAAGAAATGTTATGTTAGATCTTGTGTTTATGTGAATAAATAAATGGTTGAAGCAACCTAGGATCTGGTAGGACACGGGGTAAAGAGGAAAACTATAAATCCAATGCTACAGATTTTAGTGAAGCAGATATGTGTTATTGAAGTAACCAAGTGCAATGAACATAGACAACTTAAATAACAGAAAACATGAAAAAGCACAGAATTTAAAAAGAGGTACATGGAGTTGTAAAGCAAATTTCGAAAACAGTAAAGATGAGGTTGAAACATACTCCTGACCCTGAAGAGAACAGCATTTGGAGTCATGATTATTCACCACTTAGAGAAAATGTAGATGAATCAATATTTTCAGATGAAAGCTCATCATGTGTTTTTTTACTTTTTTTTTTATCATGTTTTTTACTAAGATAAAGAGATGTAATAAAATTTCAAAAGAGTAATCTCTGGTAGAGCAAAATAAGTGTTTCCCATGCCACTGGGTATACAAAAAACAGAATGAAAAGACTTTGAAGAAAAAGAGAGCATATACAAATAAGAATTAAGAAAAAGACAAATGAATTGAGAAAATTATATCTTTAACTAAAATCTAGTGTAACAAGTGTGTCCAACTTGGTTTAATGCTTTCAGAATAATTTAGAAAGATGCCTCTAAAGTCAAAAAACTGCTTCTTTTACTTATAAGTACTAAATATAAAAGTTTCTTAGAAGTAAAAGAAAAATATATATTAACACTAATCACAAGAAATCTTCAGTGGTTATATTAATAGGATGTAAAGTAGATTTTAGAGCAAAATACATTGCCAGACACACACAAAAAAGTCATTTCAAAATTATAAAAGGGTCAACTCATCATGATAGTATACTAACTCTTGAGATTTATATACCAAATAACAGCTTCGAGATACATAGAATGAAAACTTATATGTTGGAGGAGAAATAGATAAAATGGCAATATATAAGAAAATTATAACATTCCTCTTTCAGTAATTTACATAACAAGTAGTCAGAAACTCATTAAGATTTGGAAGACTTGGACATTATCAATTAACTAGAAGTGATTTATATTATAGAATACTTACCAAAAACAAAGAATAGGCCAAGATTAAAGAAATGACCTTCTTTGAAAAGGTAAAAAAAGTAATAAATTCTAGACAGCTTGCCAGTGTGAGAAATTAGAAAAGTAGCATATTCCTTGACAAACAAAAACTACTGAAGCTTATTCAAGAAGAAACAACAACTATGAATAGACCTATACCACAAAGTATAATTCAAATTATAATCACTACCACAAATAAAATTCTAGCCAGAGAGACTTCACTGTGATCTTATCAGATATTTCAGGAAAAAGTAATAAAAATTCTATACAAATTCCTCAGAAGACTGAGGAAAAGAGAATGCTTCAAAACCCTTCTTCAAAGTCAGCATTACCATACCAAAACAAGAGGAAAAAAACTACCGGAAAACTATAGGTCAGTATTATTCATGAACATAAATTTTAAAAGCCTTAAAATGGTTGACTACAATAAGCCCCAAAATATACAAAAAGATTAATACATGATGACCAAATCAGATTTATCTTAGAAATGCAAATTTGGTTAAACACTTAAAATATATGGACTAGAATTTAACAATTCATAAAATAAGTCATATAATGTTTTTAATATGTGTAGAGACTTTGAATGTTGATGAAATCCAACATTCCTGATAAAACTAAAAAGAACTTTATTATAATACAGAATATCTACAAAACTAAAGAAATATAAATTATAACAGCATATTATTATTAAAAAATTGAATGTTTCCCTATGAAGATAAAGAAAAAATGCAAGAATATCTACTCTCACCATTTCCATCAAAATTGAATGAAAATTTCTAGCTAAAGTAAGAAAGTGAGAAAGGAAACTAATAGTCTTATATGGAAAGAAAGAAGGAAAATTTCATTCACAGGTGACATAATCATCTATATAGATGATGGAGTTTGGCCAGGTTGCAAAAATCAAGATTGATATAAAAATCACTTTGTATTTCTATATTCTAACCATGAACAAATTCAAATTCTAAATACCAATTATAGTAGCATCAAAAATATGAAATAGTGAAGGGCCAATCTCAGAAAAAATGTATAAGAGTTTTACACTGAAATCTACAAATGATTTATAAAATAAAAAGAAAAAATAAATTGAGAAATATACGACTTTCAAGGATCTGAAAACTCCATATGTTAAGGTGTCAATTTCTCCATATTGACCAAAGGATATAACACAATTCCAGTTAAATATTTGAGCAGGCTTTTATTGTTGTTTCAAATAGATGAGCTAATTTTAAAATTCATGTAAAAAATGAAAAGAATAGGTATAGTTAAAACAAATTTGGAAAAAAAAGAATGAAGAACTTATGGAACCTGACTACAAGAGTTACAAAGCTACAGAAATCAAGACAATGAAGTAATTGAGTCATAATAAAAAGTATAAATCAATGGCACAGAAAATAGTGTGCAGAAAGAGATCCACACATATTTGATCAATTGATTTTTTACAAAAAGGCTTAGGTATCTCAGTGGAGACAGGATATTTTTTCCCCAAAATGGTGCTAGAAAAATTAGATATGTATATTGAAGAAAAATATCCAAAGCTCACCCAAGATATAAAAATTAGCTCAAAGTGGATCACAAACTGAAATATAAAATGGAAAACTATAAACTCTGAGAAAAAAACATTTGATAAAAAGTCTTTGTCATTCTCATCTCAGTTTTTCAAGGATTTCTTAGTATACCAACAATATTACTGAAGAGTAAAAAGCAGTACATGCATACCTTGCTTAATTATGCTTTGCTTTATTGTACTTCAGAGATACTGCCCTTTTTTTTTTTTTTTTTTTTTTTTTTTTTTTTACAAATTGAAGGTTTGCGGAAACCCTATATCAAGCAAGTCTATTAGCACCATTTTTCCAACAGCATGTGCTCACTTTATGTCACTTTATATCTCTGCCTCACATTTTGGTAATTCTCACAGTATTTCAAATGTTTTCATTGTTATTCAATCTGTTATAGTAGCCTGTAATCAGTGTTCTTTGATTCACCAGGCCCATAGAAGACAGTAAACTCAACTGACGAATGCTGTGCATGCTGACTGATCCACTGACTGGATGTTTCCCAATTCTCTCCCTCTCCTTGGGCCTTCCTATTCCCTGAGACACAACAATACTGAAATTATACCACTTAATAATCTTATAATGACCTTTAAGTGTTCAAGTGAAAAGAAGAATTGCAGGTTTCTCACCTTAAATCAAAAGGTATAAATAATTAAGCTTAATGAGAAAGACATGTAGAAAGCTGAGATAAGCCAAAATCCAGGCCTCTTGTGCCAAACAGCCATGTAGATGAAACAGCCTTCTGTTAAAAAAAAGATGCCACCTAAGAATTTAAGGCTGGAGAGTAGATGCCAGCACCCAGCTTCAAAGTTTCAGAGGACAGGCTGACTCTCTTGTTAGGGGCTCATGCAGCCGGTGACTTTAAGTTGAAGTCAATGATCGTTTGTCATTCCAAAAATCTTAAGGTCCTTAAAAATTATGCTAAATCTATGCCCATGCTCTATAAATGGAAGACAAAAGTTGAATGATAGCACATCTGTTGACAGCATGGTTTACTAAATTTTTTAAGCCCACTGTTGAGACCTACTGCTCAGACAAAAATATTTTTTTCAAAATATTACTGCTCACAGACAATACATGTGGTTACCCAAGCTCTGATGGAGATGTACAAGATTAATGTTGTTTCCGTGCCTGTTAACACAATATCCATTCTGCATCCATGGATCTAGGAGTAATTTTGACTCAAATTATTATTTAGGAGATACATTTTATATAAGGCCATAGTCACCATGGATAATGGTTCCTCTGATGAATCTGGGCAAAGTAAATAGAAAACTTTTCAGAAAGTATCCTCTATTGTAGATGTCATTAACTACATTTGCGATTCATCGTAGGTGGTCAAAATATCATTAACAGATATTTGGAAAAGTTGATTCCAACCCTCATGAATAACTTTAAGGGGTTCAAGACTTTAGCAGAGGAAGTAATTGCAGATATGGTAGAAACAGTAAGAGAACTAGAATTAGAATTGGAACCTGAAAATGTGACTGAATTGTTGCAATCTCATGATAAAACTTGAATGAATGAAAAGTTGCTTCCATGCATGAACAAAGAAAGGAGTTTATTGAGATAGAATTTACCCCTGGAGAAGATGCTGTCAACATTGTTGAAATAACAAATAATTCAGAATATTACATAAATTTAGCTGATAAACAGCAGCAGAGTTTGAGAGGATAAACCCCCATTTTGAAAGAAGTTCTACTATGGGTAAAATGCTATCAAATAGCATTGCATACTCTGGAGAAATATTTTATGAACTAAGAATTGAAAAATGCGATACACTTTACTATTGTCTTTAAGACATTGCCACCACTATTCCAATCTTTAGCAACTACCTCCTCTATCAGTTAACAGCCATTAACATTCAGGCAAGATATTCCTCCAGCAAAAAGATTATGACTTACTGAAGGCTGAAATGATCTTTAGCATTCCCTAGCAATAAAGTATTCTTAAATATGTACATTTTTAGACATAATGTTTTTGCACACTTAATAGACTACAATATAGTGTAAGCATAATTTTCATATGCACTGAGAAACTAATATATCTGTGTGACTCACTTTGTTGGGATATTTGCTTTATTGCAGTGGTCTGGAACTGAACCCACAATGTTTTTGAGATATTCCTGTAATTAATTGACTTAATCAAAACTAAATCTTTAGCTTCTTGAAAACCCTGTTAAGTAAAGGAAAAAGGAAGAAGGAAGGAGGAAGATGGGAGAAGGAGAAGGGAAAGAGGAAGAGGAGGAGGAGGAAGAGAAAGAGGAGGAAGAAGGAAAGAAGAAGAAAAGGAGGAGGAAGAGGAGTAGCTGCTGCTGTAACAATAGTTAAAAACTGACATGATTTGCAAATCTTTTATCTAATACAGGATATCTACTCAGGTTATTAAAAAGAAAAACCTCCTCATCAGTAGCAAAACAGAGTACTTAATTTTGTATATGTAGAAAAGATTCGAATACTTTAGCAGAATTATATGGATGGCTTATAAGCATATGAAAAAATGATCAGTGTCCTTAATCATTAAGCAAATGCAAATTAAAATCACAATGAGGTGCACCTACATCTCTTAGCTCCTACATGTAGCTACATAGCTATTGAAAAGACTGTTTCTTCCTAGTCTTGACAAGTTGTGAAAAAACAAGAAACCCCATAAGTTACTGGTAGGAATGTAACATGAAAAATTGTGTATGAATTTCTTAAAAAGTTAAACATGTTTCAACTGTATGAACTAGCCATTTTATTCCTAGACATTCCTCCAAGAGAAAGGACAGTTTGTCTTCATGCAAAAATTTGTACATGAATTTTATAGCAACTTTATTTTTATTCACTAACAATTGAGAAGAGGCAAATTATCAATACAGCAATGATAAACAAATTATGATATGCCCATAGAAAACAGTACTACTCAGTACTCTTTGAGCTATTGATAAACACAGTGTGGATGATTTTTATAATAATTATGTCGAGTGAAAGAAACCAGAGGATAATGACAACATACCATGTGATTCTATTCTCTAAAAATCTAGAAAATATAAGCTAATATATAGTCACAGAAATTCACCAAATATATCAGTCTGATTTTGGTGAACTTCTTCTATGCTCCCATATCTTCCTATACTTGCAGATTACAGCATTTTCCACACCATATTGTGAGCCAAACTTTTTCTTATGCTCTCATACCAAAGTGAGAATCCTTGAAGTTAGGGGCCTTTGAACTCTCAGTCATTAGAAGAATTTCTATCATACAGTAAGTTTTCAAGTATAAAAGCAGAGTCTTATAATAACTTCTAAGGTTTTAAATGATTGAACCACTCATTTAGCCTCTGTGGCCTCATTCCGTGCCACTCCAATCACTCACCTCAGCAGCCAAAGTCGGCTCCTTGCTATTTCTCAGATGTGTTGGGCACGATTCACCCCTGAGAACTTTGAGATTGTACCAATCCCTTTGTCAGGCATAGTCTTTCTACAAATAGTTTTTGTCAAACTTCCACACTTTTTCATATCTTTGCTCAAACGTCACCTTCATGATGGCTAAGCTTCACTGCGCTAAGCTTCCATTTTAAAATGTGAACTCCGCAACCCTGCCCAGCAATCTTATCTATCTTACCCAGAACTATTTTTTTTTCTTTTTTCCCCATTGTATTTATCATCTTTGAACATAGTATACAATTTCCTTATTAGAGTGGTAACTTTGGTTTTCTTTATCTTCCTGTTAAAATAAAAGCTTTGCAAAGATAGGTATTTTTCAACCAATGTAATCTAAAGAGGTATCTGTCACGAAGCAGGTGCTCAATAGATATTTGATATATTACTGCATAGATTGATGTTGAAAGAAGGTATAATTTTATAAATCATCTTGACAAAATTTTTTTCAAAAAATAAATTTGTAAACTATAATTTAGATTTATTTTCAAAATGTTATATAGCATATAATAGACAAAATATATGAACTTTAAAGAAGTAATCATAAAAATTACCAAGTCATAGCTATTCAAAAAACCACACATTCTCACAATTATGGAGCCTGTCTAAAAATTCTAAAATAATCCACTCAAAGAAAAAAACAAATTAAAACTGAGATTTTTTGATAAAAAATTTAATAAAATTAAAATTTTATTCAGCTATATGAAATATCAGTAATCATCATAAATGTTTTTAATAGTGTGAAATTATATCTCTGAAGTCTACTAAAATTAAGCCACCTGCTAAGGTGAGAAGATGAGAGTAAACATCATTATTCCAAATAAGCAGAATTTAATACCTGCTTGAATCAAAGCATATGGATTTGTTCAGAGCAGCAATAAAGAAATGCAGAACCAGAAAATATAAAGAGTCATTTTTAGATTTCTAAAGAACTTCAAAAATGAAGGATATACATGTCCTGAAGAGTACATAATGCTATATAATGACAAGATGACAGGTTGTGACAAATAGCATTTTAAAAGCTCTACTCATAATGAAACTGAAGGTGTCATTGCTCTATAATTTTATATATGTTATTAATTTACTATATCTGGATGCAACATATTATCAAACAGATGTTCATCAAGGGCTAAAACATTTTTAATAGAACATAATAATTTGAACCTACATCTATTAATCATATTTCCTTCAAACATTCATAATCTTGCTAAACATTTTATCTGCTGTCAATAACATTAAAAAGAAAAACAAAAAATGGTGTTTGGAGAAGTATATTTCTTTCAAAACTGCATTTAAATGAGAATATTTGCCAATATTTGTCATTAAAAGCATTAAATGTAATTTTAAAAAGTAGATATTTTACCTATTCACCTAATATAAAATTTATTGAAAAATAAAAAAAGACACATATATTTGATAAGTGTTGAAGGCTTTGCTAAAGAGCATTTGATTATATTATTTGTGTTGTGATATGACAGATAATAATGAAAGTTGACAACTGTTATAAAGACATAGTTGTTTTTTTTTTTAATTTTGTTTTCTGGTAAAATGGTAAACTAGCTTGAGCTTCTAGGTACCGCCTCCAAAATCAATTAAGGAGAAACTTTGCAAGTGAGAAAGAAAAATATATTCCAGACACAAACAAAAAACAAGGAAAACATAATAGAAGACAGGTTTTCACATACTATAGATTCAAGATAGAAGGAAGATGCTCAGTATGTTATGGGTTTTGACTGGAATGAAAAACAAAATAGTATTGTATTAAGCTACCAGGATTACATGTTTTATTTTTCCTGAGGAAGACCTAGTATATTTGAGTATACAGCTGCTTGATAATCTCTTAGATAATTTCATAGAGAAAATGAACTCCCAAGTCAAAACAACTGCACATGAAAAGTAGAACTTTCTTTAAAAAAGATAATATAGTAGGTTCTGTATACAAATTGAAGTGATATTATCAGAACAGCAACAAAAATCACTTAACATTAACACGAGAAGTAAAGAAATACATAAAAGAGATATATGTGTGTGTACATATATAAATATACAGAGAGAGAAGATTCTATTAATATTAAATAAGAAAATTAAAATTATTAAAATAAAGAATACAATAAATGCATAGTCATGTAATTATGACTCTAAAATGAACAAGTGGGTTGAAAAATAGATTAATAATCTCTGCTAAAAGGTAGCCAAAAAAGAGAAAAAAATAAAGGAACAGGGAATATTTGAATAACTATTTATAATAAATTTTAGAGAATTAATCTTTAAGTTATGAACTTCCTAAATTTGAGTGGAATTTGTTCTAATCTTTAAGTATATCCCATGGGGCATTTTGTGGGTTCTGAAAAATCAGGCCATGTTTATGTGTACATTTTAGCTGTTAATTGAAATTTCGATAGCACTTAACTGCTAAGAGATTTATATATATTATAACAATCTGACTTAATGTTGAGTCCCTCCTTAAGACATTATCTCCAGATATAGTCATGTTGAAGGTTAGGATTTCAACACATGAATGGGGGGGGGCACAAAATTTAGTCTATAGCAAAGTTCAGTTAGTATATTTTTAAAATGACAGCACTTTAAAAGCTTGAAGGCTCTTAGAAAAATAAATTTCACTTTCTTTTCCTCTGAGGTAGGTTTGCAAGTATCATTAGTTGAATTTATGTATAACTTGTAATAGTGTATCACACTTTATTATTTTGAAGTATAAAATCTGAGCTCCTTTACTTTAAGGCCATGAAGCCACTTAGCAAAAATATAGCTCAAGTTATACTTATATACCATACCCCTATTTACAAATAAGGAGAACGATACCACTCATTATATCATGTAATAGATTTCTGATGCGGTAAGGCCTTTTTCAATCACTTGACACAACTTCATTTCATAGTAAAGGAAAATGAGGTGGGTTACTTCTAGTAACAATCTGCAATATAATTTTAATTTTTAACTTTCAGTGTGACTTTCTTCTCAATGTATACATAAAAATTTATACTTAATATAAATTTTTAACATTTTAAGAAATTTAATTCTAAATATACATATGTAACTATTGAAATTAGTCAATCTTAAGTATGTATTATCCAAAATTATCCTGATAATTGATTTAAAATTAGCCAGACTTCTCTGCATTGCTAGACAGAATAATCAAGCATTGGTAAATCAATAAATTCCTGTACAATTTATCCTTGGGTGTCCATCAAAGCCTATAATGTGTGTTGAATGTAACAGAAAGTAAAGTCAGTGAATCCATGATGGCTCATGGAATGTTTTTTTCTTTTTGATTCACAAGGAGATAAAGAGCTTGTACAAGAATGCAAACCACTTTTTGACTAAATATGCTAATTATAAGACTTTCTCAAAAATAAAGGCATATTTACATTTTCTTTCAAGCTCTTATCTCATCTTGGACAATAACACACAGTTCAAAGAGCAGCTACTTTAAGTAGTACCACTTTACACAATTCCTAACATAATCTTTAATTTAGTCAAATTCTTCCCAACTGTGTTAACTTGATATACTAAAAGACAATAATACAAACATATCATACTCAATTTATATAGATTTCCAAGCTGTGTCTCTTTTCTTAGATTTCTTCATGGAATTTCTAAATAAGACCCAGTGAAGTATTTTCAAAAAAGAACAAATAAAAAATTCTAGAAGCACTATTAAGTCAGCCTTAGGCAAAAAGTGACTCAGAGCCCACCTTACTTTTCCAAAAATGTATATTGCAAGCACTGAATCTATTACCCTGAAGCACTGAAATCGAATTCCTTATGTTAGAAAGTTTTACAAACAGTTGTAGTTAGCTGGTTTCACTTACTATTTGACAGTGTTGTTTGCACATTTTAATACTTGATTTTCAAGGGGTAATACTGATTTAAATTCATTTTGGGATTTGAATGCTATAAGACAATTCATCCTAGGACACATACAAATTTTAGAATCAGAGTGATTTTTGGACATGACATTTTTCACTAGCTGAGACATCAGTATAAATACAACAGAAAAAGTGAAATTCAAGTATATGGAATTTTTCTACCAATAAATTAGAAAGCACTGGAGGCCTTATATACATTGGAATGACTAGACCTCAATAAAGTCTTATTTTCAATTCTGAATACATTTTATTGTGAAAAGTCTAAGTTCAGGAATATCAATATTCATCAATACAGTAGATAAACTCTATTCATTAAGATTTCAGGGTCATTGCTACTCTCACCTAATCACTAACATTTATAATAGATTTCTAATAAAAATAATATACAGTCCTTCCTTGGTATATGTAATGGATTGGTTCCAAGACCTCCTGCAGACACCAAAATCTGGTGAGGTATATGATAGGTGTTATACAAAAGCAATCTCAATAAGTGTAGTTTTGAATTTCTAATAAAAGATAAATCCAAAAAGATTTCCTCTGCCCTAATATAATTAACAAGTTATGAATTGGGTGACCTATTCTACCACAGTATATCAGACACTAATAACATTTTCATAAATCATACCTCACGTAATAGATAACATCTTTCAGACACACTGATAAGGACAGACAAATAAACAAGAAAACATCTGTGGCTTTGGTCTCTACGTTCATGAGTATATAGCTATATCAGACAATCTTTTGCTCACAGTATAGTAATAAATGGAAATCATGAAAGATTTGTGATTGACTTATTGATGAAATGGCTCTAATGTTAATTTTTTCAGGATTCTTAGTATTTTAATTATTATGTTGTAAAATTATTATTAATTATTATGTTGTAAAACATAAAAGGCCAAAGCAGAACCCAATTATAGAAGATGTCCAGGTGACACTCATTAATTATTTTATTTTTATATGTGTACATTCTAAGTTTAGTAGTCAGTCAATATTCAACTTGTATTTTGATAACTGTAACAAAAGTGACATACCTACAATTAGAAAATTGTATTTACTTGTAAAACATAGCTTTGTCCATATCTAAGAGGAAGATCAAAGCAAAACAAACAAAAAAAAGTTTAAAACGTCACAAGTCTTTTACTATATTGTCTGTTTTATATAATAAAAATTTCATAACCATAACCTACAGGTAGCATTAAAAAACTTGAGAAATAGTTTTTCCATATTCTATAACATAGTAGTTTGGTGATTGATTTAAAATATTTAATAATTCTATTAAAAGCTTTAGATTCTTGCAGCGAGTCCCACTTCATAAACAAATAAGAGAGGAAGCGTGAACCAATGATGATTACAAATGTAATTCAGAAAGACCATTTTGCTCTTAACATATTTCAAATATTCTACACAAGGCAAAGTAGATGCAATCAGTCTTTAGGTGAGAAAAGTTTTAAAAGAGGTGTATGTTTTCTGAAGTGTTTTTAAACTTCTTTTTTCCATGTAAGGCATGGAAGCTACTGTTTTCAAGTATATAAAGATTGCAACTTAATTTAGTTTCCTGAGCTCCTAAATGATTTATTTAAGGAAATTATTCATATCTAGTGCACCAGGGTGCAAGACCAGACCATTTGGTCTAAGTTTGCTCAGCCAAATATATTCAAGAAGATACCTCTTCAGAATGTTTCATTTGATTTCTTTACAGAATTTACCACAATTTTATCTGCATATATATAATTAAAAATGTGTATATGTGTATATATACACACACTCACATATTTATATATTAAGATGGATATAGGTATCTATATGTACAGAGTTATACATGTACCCACATATATGTGGATTTATATTTTTTCCTATTTATTGATATTCATTTATATAAATTTTAAACTCAAGGAAAGAGAGAACCTTGTAATGTTTGCTCCTTAATTTACAATTGAATAAAATAGTAGGGCATTGGCATAAAAAAAGATATTTATATCAGTGAAACAGAATAGAAAAAACAGAAATATAATTCACACATTTATGGCCAACTTATATTGGAGAAGGATGAAAAGAACACAAAATGAGGAATGGATAATCTCTTCAGTAAAAGGTGTTGGGAAAACTGGATATTGTACATACAAAAGAATGAAATTGGGCTCTTATTTCATACCACATATAAAAATCAACTCAAAGTGAATTGAAAACTTAAATGTAGCTCCTGAAACTGTAAAATTACTTGAAGACAACATAGAGGAGAAAATCCTCTTGACATTGATCTTGATATTAATAATAAATTATAAAATCAAAGCACAGGCAACAAAAGCAAAAATAGACATGTAGGTAACACTCAACCAAAAAGCTTCTGCACATAAAAATAAACAATCAACAGGGTGAAAAGTCAATTTATGGAAATGGAGAAAATATTTGCAAATCATATATCAGATAAGGAGTTAATTTTAAAGATATTTAAGAAACTCCTTAAACTCAATTAAAAAAAATAAGTAATAGGCAAAGGACCTTAATATACATGGCTCAAAAGAAGACATACAAAAGGTCAAAAGGTATGTAAAAAATGTTCAGCTTCACTAATAATCTGGGAAATATAAATCAAAACCATAATGAAATATCACCTCATTCCTGTTAGGATGGCTATTAAAAAGACAAAAGATAGCCCAAGTGTTGATAAGGATGTAGAGAAAAGAGAACCTTGGCTACTCTTGAGTGGTATGTAAACTGGTACTGCCATTATGGAAAACAGTATGGGAGTTCCTCAAAAAAATTAAAATAGAGCTATCATATGATCTAGCAATGCCACTTCTGGGTATATCCAAAAGGAACTGAAATCAGGATTGTGAAAAGATATCTGCACGCCCATGTTTATTGCAGTGTTATTCACGGTTGCCAGCATATGGAAATAACTTATGTCCACTGATGAATGAATAAATAAGGAAATGCTGTATATGTATTTTATAATATAACATTATTTATCCTTAAAAAAGAAGATTCTGTCCTTTGCAGCAACATAGATGAAACTAGAGGATATTGTGCTAAGTAACATAGATGCGGAAAGACAAATACTGCATAATTTCACATATATGTAGAATCTAAAATAGACTTACAGGAGCAGAGAGTAGAATGGTGGTTTTCAGGGGCTGAGGAGAGGGGTTAATGGGGTTATGCTGCTCAGAAATGAGTAAGTTCTAGAGATCTAATGCACAGCGTATTTACTATAGTTAACAACACTGCATTGTGTACTTAAAAATTGCTGAAACGGTTTATCTTAACTATTTTCATCCACCAAAGAAGAAGAGAATGGTAACTATGTGAAATGGTAGGTATGTTAATTAGCTTGATAATGATGATCATTTCAATGTATGTGTGTCAAAACGGTGAGTAATACTATTTAAGCATAAACAATGTTTGTCAATTATACTTCAATAAAGCTGTTAAAAATTATAGTTGTGAGAATACTTACATTTAGAAGAGGTAACTAACCAATTTACTAGATTTGGAAATGGAAATGAAGTATGACAACGCCTATAACAATGAGGCAAAGAATTAGGTCGAAGCTCTTTAGAATGGTCAAAAGATAGAAGTTTCGAATCTGGTAATGATACTACCTCTTTTTGGAGGAAGACATTGGGTCTGTTGATATTTTATGACTAATTTTCTAAATAAGGTCAGAGAGGATAATCTAAGCTGCAGCCAAAATCTCATATAGGCAGCAAGACAATGATCCTTTTGCAGGTAATGGATTCTTCCAAGAGGCCATATTAAGGAGTAGAATAAATGGGGTAGTGAAGATCAGTAACAACAATATTGACTCACTGACTTAAAGGCAGTCAAAACTTTTTCAAAATAGTAGATATTTTAGTCTTCTTTCAATACTGTCAGAGAAAAAAAAACACAAATTGATTCCCTTTTAAAAGGAAGTGAACATTAACAACAACAAAAGCCTAGGATGAGACATATATTAAAATAATAGCAAACATTGAATGTTAGGCATTGTCAGAGGTGAATGCAGAGGATAGAAATTATCATACAAAAGGAGGAAAGGACCACGATAGCAGAGTAGAATAAAGGGGCCTAATGTAGTGAATTAAGAAAAAATTACTCATTATCCAGAGATTGTAAGGAGAGGGACTGGGAGAGCAAGAAAGAGCAAGAGAGATCATGCAAGCAGAGAGAGAAAACAAGCAGATCAGAGGAAAGGTTTACAACATTTTAACCTCTTAAGTGATGGACCCCCAAAGCAGAATAGAAAATTAAATAAAGGTCCTTATAAAATTAAACAAAGATAGGCCACTCGCTGTTACCCTAACCATTTGTCCCCTACACTATAATAATAATAATGTAATAAGAACAATCACTTGAAAATAAAATTGAAGACAAACATGTTCAGTTAGCTCTACCACTCCAATGGAGCTTACGCAAAATCAAAGGGAAAAATATAACATATGTTAAAAAATGTTTAATGTGAGCTACATGCTTTTCTATTTACCACCAACCTGGAGCTTCTTCTGCTCAGTTGGTGTGTGACCCTTATAGCTATAAATCCAAAATTTATTTACTTATTCTACCCCCTAGCATTGTCATTTGAAGGAGCCGTGATCTGAGAACAGGTTTATTTTCCTGGGCTTTCTATGAGTTTGGGGCTGCTGCTTAGATTGTCTGTTCCGCTCTTACCATCAACTGGGATATTGGGGCCACCTAGAGGAAGGAGTAATAGAGGGAATCAGTACCTTCTGTGAATCTCTTTAAGAACTAGCATAAGTCAGTGTTTTTTTTTTCCTGCCAAATAAATTCTAACAAGAATGACATTATATAAGAAGAGAATCTACAGTGCACAATGGCATTATCCTACTGGACCCAGACGTTTGTACATTCTCTACATCTAATTAATGCAGTGAAGTCACAACTGAAAACCATGAATGTGAAATACATATGTTCCTCGAGCACCTATTAAACATTCTCTATGTATTAGACCCTCTTGTATAATATTTGCCTCATTGGAACATTTAGTCTAAAGAAGACGCAGGCAATATACAAGGAAACAAGCAATACAAATAAAATAAACATATCTGAGGATTATATAACCTGGGGATGTGCATGCAAGTGTGTGTGTATGTGTGTGTGAGTGTAAACATCCGTATATATGCCTTGTGAATTTAGGCTGCTTTATTTGATGAAACAAATAAACAAACAGGAAACATATACAAACTTGGAGATACATATGAATAACTTAATTCTCATTACCACCTTGAAGTTTACATAACCAATACTAAACTCCACAGGTTTGTATTGGACTCAGTATTTCATTTTAATCATACTTGTATCACAAACTAGACTGTAAGCTTCTTAAAAGTAAAAGCTACACTTTACATCTCAAACATGTCCACAAACATTCCTAATACTGTCCTTAATAAGCACTTATTAAATCAATCAATTTTTATAAGAAGGCTGTATTTGAATATAAAAACAAAAATATAATAATTTGTGGAATAAGAGTGAAGACAGAAAGAAGAGAAAATAAATATGCACTAAAGATTTCTATTAAAAGAAAAAATAAAGAATAGTAGAGGGAATTTATAAAATTATCACAGAAGGCTCTTGGGAAAAGAAAATAGAAGAGGCATTTTTAGAAAAGGATAACAAATGAACAGAGGATAATTTAATACTGATAAAACAATGGCTTCTTGTTGTTACTGTTTTCTTATCTAAACTAGTAAATGGTGAATGAAACCATATACATTTTGTAGTAAGGTTTCACTATTTTTTTTGTTCTGTTTGCAAATGTGTAACATAAGTATTTAAGCCTAAAGATACAACAATAATATGTAATGAATACCCCAAACTGTTTGAATGACCAATGTGTAAATATTTTTAGAGGAAACTTGGTGATAGTGGCCTTATGTGGCTATAATCCTAGAATGTAGTATGTTCATTAACGAAGACTACTTTAAAAGGTTTAAGGCTCCAGCTGCGGAAAATTTCCCTAACTCTGCCAGCTTCTTCCAGCTCCCCTCCACACCTTTAGGAATATCACTTTTATTTATCTACATAAATTTTATATTACTATCTTGCTGGTTTGGGGGCTTTCTTTCCTCTCTCCTTCTTTCTTTCCTTCTCATTCTCCTTCTTCTGTTTAAGTAATTTTTAAAATCACATATTTTCACTTAGCAGCCAGCCTCTTACTTCCTAAATATGAATCCTCATCAGAAATTTGCTTACCCAAGAGATGAAGTAACATCAGTATCTAGAAGCAAAATGCAAAACTTTTAATTAAGAGTAAATTGAAAATAATTTAATGAAGTATAAATCCACTAAATTCGATATTTACAAAATTTAGCCCAAACACTCAAACCACAGACATTTTCAAAACATTTATTTTTATTGGGTACTCAAATTAAAATATGGTTGTTATGGGTTTATTTAAATAATATTTAAAATTACAAAGAAAACTTAGGGAAAAATGAGCCCATTGCTTTTAAGATCTGAAATTTATTTAATTGATTCTTTTAAAATTATAAATATACAATAACATTTTTAAAATATGAAATCAGCAAAGTTTCTGAGTTGTATTGTGTTAAAAGTGCAGATAAGGTGACCTTTCTCAGTTCCTCATTTAAATTATAAGCTTAAAGGGTAATCATGTAAAGTAGAGGAATTCTGAAATATTTATGAGTGTATTGCTTGTGTAGGGAGTTCTATATGCCATTGCATTTCTCTTTTTGACTTTGTCTAGTGAGCGTCAGCCAACTCAATGCACAAAATTAAATATAAGGACATTCACAGAAATTCATAATGGTTTTATGAGGAAAGGCAGCAAGGGCAAGAAAAGTTGCAGTGGGACTAATCACAAATTTCAAATGGCCATCATTTAATTATGTCACCTCTAAGTTCAAGTAATCTATCTCTTTATAAGCCCATCATATTTCATTAATTACCACAAACTGCTCTCTTGAAATCATGGTCATCACTTAGCTATGGTCTTTTTGTAGATTTCATAACCTTAGTAGTTAAAATGATCGCTATGATTAATAGAATAGTAAAGGTATTTTACTGGTTGGCTAAGTGTATTCACACTATAAGTGTGTATTTTCAATGAAAAAATCTTTTCTTTTTAGATTAGCATTTTAAACCTAGCATATTTGTTGCAAAAGGACATAAACTTTATAGACTCTTCAAATTTTCTCTGGTTCTCAAATTCTTAGTGCATTTGTGGTACACATTGAGCTATGTAGATTAAATATTGCCCTATAATATAAAATAGTTGTTAATATACCACAGGGCATAGATGGGACATGCCACAATCAAGGCATTATGGATTATTGGATTAGTATTTCTATCCCAGAGTGTTTTGTCCATTCCTATAGCATATGCAAAACAATCAAGTAGGATGATTCTTTTACTAAATGTTCCCAAGTAAGTATGATAGTTTCAATATAGGTAATTGGTAGACCAGTGACATAAAGCATTATATTTAATATGTAAAGCACTATTAAATAAAATGTCAAATTAATTTATTTACTGAACCATTACTTCATTAATGTAATGAGGATTTATTTATTTATTTTTTCCAGAGGAGACAGAGCAATAGTCTAGAAAAGAAAATAAAGTAAAATTCCTAGCTTTCTTGATCATACTGTTGTGACAATTTTCAAACCTACAATTAGACAAAGTTTAAATTCAAATTATATTTGTTTTATGTGAAGAAAAGCTAATTAAGAGTTTGCTTATATCACAGTTTTAGTACTTTGACAAAGTGGTGAACAGTTAAAATCAGTGAAAATATGAATCATGCAATGAAAACAATAGTCTCAAGGGTACAGTGCTCATAATAGGTCTTAACAGGCTATATGTCAAAAGGAGAGTATCAGTAGGATTGGTCCAATTTTATTTCCTTCAGAAGAATAGTTTTCTCATATTGCCTCCTTCTCCATGTCAGGTTGTCTGATGGGGTCTCTAAGAGTTAGGAATGATCAGTGATAACGTTTGTAAACAGAAAATGTGGAATCTAAACTAGGTCAGTGGTCACTGCTTTGTACTCTGGTCCTTCTCATGTTCTCTGGTCTTTCTTCCAATGATGGATGTGGTTCCTTTCTTTCTCCTTTTTGACTCATATCTTATCTCCTCTTTAGGAGATAAAATGTTTGCTTTATAAAAATGCATTTATACTTGCTGTTTCAGACTTCGGTCAAAGGCTTTTTTTGAACTTCACTGCTTCTGTATTGCTTTAGGTTACTAGGAAGAAAGTAGAATAGAAATAAGATATAGAAAATAAAAAGAGTAATATTTTGTGATATAACTGCTGTAACAATCAAAATAATTTATTTAATAAAATAAGGATATTATATATTATAAGCATGTATATACTTATTCTGCACAACTGAAAATTTCTAGAAAACATTAATTTCATACTTATTCATGAAGTATTTTGTATGATCTATGGATGTTAAAAAAATTTAAATCAAATACACAGTATTAGTATTTTTATAACAGGAGTGTTTAATATTATATAAATGCTAATATCCCTATTAAGTGGATATTATTTTTTTTCCAATCATAAGTTACAAAATATGCTCTTGAAATTTAGAGTTTGTTCAAGTCTATCAAGATAGTGACTGTGACAAGATTTCAATCTAGATATAAATAACGTCCATTACATCATTCTTTACGCTTGGTCACTCTGCCTCTGAGAGTACTTTATTTTTTGGGGGGCAGGGGTGTGTTATCATTTATTTTACTTAGCAAATTTTTTTGTTATTTTACTTCCTTTGACACATAATGCCAAACTTAGTTGACTTCATGTTAGCAATAGCAAAATATCCTATCACTGAAATTTAGTTAGTACTATTCATTTTATTGCTGTATGTGAAAACTAATCCCTGGAAAGGTTAGAGTGTGAGTGGTGTTGGTAAACTAACCTATGATGTTTGACCAGATTTTTTTTTACCCCCCACCCCCACCCCAGGGCTGGGCTTAGAACTCGGGCTAGACCCATTAGAATTGTGAATTTACAAGATGAGCCAATGAGATTCTTCTGTGAAACATTTTAGGTAGAGCTAATACAAAAGACACACAAACTTGCTCTTTGACAGTAAAACATAAAAGAAAATTGGCCTTAAATTGCTGGTGGCTACATTGCTTGGTATAAAGAAAAAAGGATAACTGCAAAATTAAACCAATACAAAGATGGAAGCAGAGATCAATATGGGATTGTAAAATGACCATTTAAGACACTTAATCCATTGGTGCCTGAAGTCATTTCCAGGACCTAGGCAAATTCCTAAGTCTTGCTGTTTAAGTTGCATTGGATTATTTTTGTCACTGGTAACTGAAAAAGTTTTGACAAATACAGAAATTGTTCTCTGGAAGGGTGCTGCTAAAATTGCAGTATGTAAAAAAATGGTATGGACAAACTAGAATGGGGGGCAATTTTTTCGCTTACTCTCAGGGAAAAAATTATCAATCTTCATCATATGACAATTAAGCAGACAAATGATTATATTAATAGATGCGGCCTTTTAGAATTCGGACTTTATGCTTCTGAAACACGAATTTTTAGAGGACTAGAAGAAAATACCTGGATATTGGAGTGAATTGATTATTTATGAAAATTTCTCTCTCAAAATAAAAGAAGGGAGAAAACATCTGCTTTTATTCCATATTTTTAGTGTTTGTAGATAGGAAAAAATGGAAATGTATAAATGACGATGAATTTTTCTGGAGAATAAAATGTCTCATTTATGAGAATAAATGATAGAAAGAGTTCTTGATTTTGCATGTTGGCAGAAAAGGGCCATAGTTTTACTAATTTGGGCAAGTAAAAGAAGTATAAGGTAATTTATTTAGGGGTAAAATTCATATTTTATATATATGTATTTTTTATTTCAGAATATTGCAAAGGTACAAACACTTTGGTCACATATATTGTCTTTGAACCACCTGAGCCAGAGCCACAAGCATGTCCATACCCAAGAAAGCATGCACCACACCCATTAGGTGTGAATTTACCCATCCCCCCTACCCCCTTTCCAACTGTGCCTCAATTCTACCGTGCGGAATACACCTTGGCATTTTTTCTCTGAGAAAAGGAAAAGCTTATTTATCCACTGACCTCTGCAACCTCACTGGACGAAGGTCTTCCCAGAGGTAATTACTTCCTCTGACTTCACTATTACTGCATGAGCCAGAGGACTTGAGTGAGCTTGGTCAGGTACACTGCATGAGCAGAGCAGACCCAGGCAAAAAGCTATTACTCCTTTTCAAGCTAGATTTAATGAGTCTCTATTGATAATGTATTAATTTACTTAATTTATTTATGAATATATTTCAACAATTTCTCTAAACCTAGACAAGTATTCCATTGTATTTTCATATTATAACTTGTATTATATCTATTATTGCAAATAATTCATTTTTCTGCCAAATTTGCTTAGTAGTGGTTACCTAATATTTCCATGTTATTCAAACATGTGATTTCAAACTTCTAATAAATTATTATAGTTTTTATTTTTCCACAAAAATTAAAACTATGAAAAACTGATAGTTTCCTTATAGTATTTCATTCACATGTTACTTATTCAAAAAAATTTAATGTGCTTCAGCAAATTTGTGTTTTTCCTTTTTATTTTTAATAGACTCTCCATAATTTTCTCCAAATTCTTTTGCTTATATTTTATAATTTTGTAATAATTCCTACAATTAATTAATGTATCTCCCCCATTATATTTTTAACTTTCTATTGCCATTATAAAGAAAAAAAGCTATTAAAAATCTATTTACCTGGCTAACTTCCTTAACTCACTCTTACTACTTTCAGGCTCTAATTGGATTTTTAAAGGTGTTCCAGGGAAAAAGTTTTCCACAGTGACAATTATTATTTCTGTTTCTTACTTCCTGCATTTTGCAGCTTCAATCGAAATTTTTGAATAAGAGTGATGAGAGCAGACATCATCTTCTTATGCTTGACTTTATTGAGAAAGACTCTACCACAATATGTCCTGCAAAATATAAATATATATGTATTTAAAAACTTCATTGGGCAAATATTTGAGGAAAATGAGAGTTAGACACAATTGAACAGTACCTAGCAACTAATTAGTAATATAAATGTTGAGATATTATTTTTTATATCACTTTGTGTTCACATCTCTTGTAATCCCTATAGCAAATTCCCAGTGAGTATTAAATGTGACTAATATGCAGCTGTGGAGGACTTATCATGGCGTTTTACTCTAATAATCCCTTTTCAATTTTAGATATTTCAACTTTTATTTACTGCTGTATCAGGTGTCTACTAGCTTTTCTATATCATATTTAATTGAAAAGAAATATTTAATTTTAATATATTCAAATTAATCAACATTTTTGGCCTTTGATGTTTAAAGAAATCCTGAGTATCCCTAAATGACTACCTATATCACAAGAACCATTTTCTACATTGTTACTGTTAATTTTGCTGTTTTACACTGAGGCTTTTATACACCTAGTATTTGAATTATATCTTCAAATCATCTTATATTAACTCCCCTTATTGTGTGGTGACAGATAAGAATCAAACTGGGTTTATTTCATCTATATGATGAGTCACATCACTACCTACAAATATTTTGTCTTTTTTCCATTGATTTCTGTGGGCTCTTTTATCATATAACAAGTATCTTTGTATACTTTTATCTGTTCCTAAGATATCTGTTCTATTGGTCAGCTGTCTGTTCTTCTATTAATACTTCACCATACTTCATGTTTTCCAGATTTATTGAAGTATGAATGACAAATAAAAATTTGTATATATTTAAGGTATATGATATGATGATTTGATATATGCATACTGTGCATATTGTGAAATAGATATCACAATCAAGCTAATTAGTATATCTATCACCTCACATAGTTACCATTTTTTGTTTGTAGTGAGCACAGTTCAGATCTACTCTCAGCAAAATTCAAGTATATAATAGCTATTACTATAGTCACTATGCTGTATATCTAGAATTATTGATCTTCTATTTGAAAGTTTGCACCCTTTGAGCAATATTTCTCCATCTCTCCCACCCCCTATCTCCTGCTAATTACTATTTTACCCTTTGTTGCTATGAGCTAGATTCTTTTAGATTTCACATATAAGTGAGATCATACAGTATTTCTCTTTCTGTGTCTGGCTTATTTCACTTAAATTAATGTTTGCCAATTTCATTCATGTTGTTGCAAATGATAGGATCTCCTTTTTAAAATACTAAACAGTATTCCATTTTATATATGTGCGTGCATGCGTGTGTGTGTGTCTGTGTGTTTATAGCATATTTTCTTTGTCCATTCATATGATGACAGACACGTTGTTTCCATATCTCAGATATTGTTAGTAATGCCACAATAAATATGAATATGCAGATATTTCTTCAAGATCCTCATATCAATTTCTTTTGAAGACACAGGGATGTAAGATTCCTAGACAATATGCTATCTCTAATTTTATTTTTTGAAGAACTCCCATGATGTTTTAAATAATGACTCTACCAATTTACATTCCCACCAAAAGTATATAATGGTTATTTTTTCTCCATATCCTTATTAACATTTCTTATCTTTTGACTTTTTAAAAATAGTCATCCTAACGGTTGCAAGGTAATATGCCATTGTTGTTCTGATTTGTGTTTCCCTGATGATTATGGATGTTGAGTACTTTTTATATACCTGTTCATCATTTGTATGTATTCTTTGGAAAAATGTCTGTTCAGATCTTTTGCCTAATTTGTAATTGAGTTGTTTGTTATTTTGCCATTGAGTTGTAGAAATTCCTTATACATTTTGGATGTGAACCTTTTATTGGATATATTGTTTACAAATATTTCCTTTCATTTCATATGTCATCTTTTTTCATTTTGATGATTGTTTTCTTTGCTGTGCATAACATTTTTACTTTGATGTAGTTCATGTGTTTATTTTTGCTTTTGTTGTCTGTGCTTGTAATAACATATCCAAAAACCATTGCCAAGACCAATGCCCAAAAGCTTTTCCCTTAAGTTTTCTTTTAAAAATTGTGTACTGTCGGGTCTTACTTGTAAGTCTTTATTCTGTTTGAGTTGATTTTTTTGTCTGATGTAAGAGAATGTTCTAATTTCATTCTTTTGCCAAAATTTAGGATGACCAAAATTTGGTCATCCAATTTTCCCAACATCCTTTATTAAAGAGATTATCTTTCTTCATTGGGTATTCTTGCTGAAAATTACTTGGTCATATATACACAGGTTTATTTCTGGGTTATCTAATCTGTTTCATTTGTTTACATGGCCATTTATATGCTTGTACTATACTGTTTTAATTACTATAGCTTAGAAATATAATTTGAAGTCAGGAAATGTGATGTCTCCAGCTTTGCGCTTCTCTTTCTGCCCAGGCTTAGAGGGTGAGGCAGCCAATGTCCTCCCTACCTTCTTTAACAGGTATTTTCTTATTTCTGTGCTACACCTGGTACTTTAATCTCTCACCTGGATTTATCAGTTCTTGTAAAGGTATATTTTGGATGGATAATGGTTCAAATTGATGTTTCTGTGAGGTGACAAGCTCTGGAAAACCTTATTCCATCATCTTGTTGACAGCACCTTCCCTATAAATTTTCAAACATCTCTTTCTTTTCTTTTTCCTTTTTTTCTTCTTTGTTCTTTGCTTTCTTTATGTTTGTGGACTTCATATTATCCCGAGGTTTTCACCTTTATGTCTTTTCTCCATATAGCTTACATTCCATTTATACTTGACATATTTAATGCTTTCTTCATACCTAAGTGGATGTATGCATTAAATTGTTCTTCACCTTTCACCTATATCTACCATATTATTTATGTTATCCACTATATATTTGATTCTGCCAGTGTGTATGTGTGTGTATATATATATATAAATTTATTAGCACCATTAGCTTTTAGTGTTTTTTTATGTTTCAGAATTTTTCTGTATCTTTTTATGAATAATTATTGAATGTATTGTAAATCCCTGCTATGTTGCTAAATCTTTTCTATATTCACTTATTTTAAGTTATCAACTATTGTCTTTATTTTCAGATATGTATATGTTTAGGTATTTAATTTTTTGTATTTTAAGCTAATATTTTTCAAGGGTATCACCTACTACTCTGCCTGGTAATATAGATTAAGGAGTGACTTAAAGTCAGTTCTCAGTCCTGATTAGCCCTGTGAAGTCAGAGAATAGAAGTAGTAAATAGCCCTGGCGGAGGAAGCTGCAGTATTACAGCTGATCACTATTCTCTTTTTATGATTTCCATTTTTTTTTAATCAGTCAAGTCTTCCCTTTAGAGTTTCACTTTAAACCTTTTCGGAAATGTGGAATTGAGAGAAGGAACTCACCCATATCTGGACAATCACAGGGGTCAAATTGCAGACTTGTGAAGGCTGCTACTATCATGCATCACAGATGTTACTGATCGTTATCCGGAATCTAACAGAAAGGAAAAAAGAAAGCAAAACTCAAAATCTTAAAAATCTGTCCTGCAACCCATCATTTCACCACTGCCTATGACAACCCACATTCCTGAAACCCACATAAAATCAATTTAAAACATTTTGCAGTTTTATCTCTCACATTTTAATCTATTGAACTATGGCCATTTAATAAATAAAGACAAGAAAGGAATAATACATAGTGATTCTACCACTCTAAGTGATTAAAATATTAGAAGAAATCTACTTCCAATAGTACTTATCAGATCATATTTTATTTATGTAATAGTATATAATCAGATACCTGAATTACTATCATTTGGTAATTAATATTTTTCAGTAAATAATGTCCTGCATATATCATGTCTTAAAATTTTTGAATTGTATAGACTTCTAAATAGTAATAATTGTATAAAAGGGTCCTTACCAGTTGCTTTCAACTGTAAAAAACAAGCAAAAAATAAGAAGAAAGATATACTTTGTTCTCTAATAGTCACGAATTTTTAAAAATGAACTTCCTAGAATATTAAAATGTGGGTGAAAAATATTATTGAAACCAGAAGATCAAATTTGGACCCTGTATGAGCCACTACTGTTAATAGTGTTAGTTGTTACTGTTAGTTGTTACTGTTAGTTGTTACTGTTAATAGTGTTAGTTGTTTCCAGGAAATTTCTTCTTTCAGTCAGAGACTAAAATAATTTAGTATTTCAAAAATGCATGCAATTAATAATACAGAAAAATAACATTTTTCTTATGTGTTAGAAAAAAACATGAAATTTCAACCAGTGATTAATATAATAAGCCTGAAAGCAGTGAATTAATTAAACACATTAAGAAAATGAATCTTTTCCAAATCACTATATATACTATCAACCTTAGATTTCCTTTTTATTGATTCATATGGATTGGTCTTCTTAAAGTATAATTTCTTCCTAAATCCTTTCAGGAAAAGCTTCAAATATGTTATAACCTAAAAAATAAATATGCTGCAATTGATCTGAATGCTGAATCTATTTGAATTTGTTTCAAGACCAAAGTCCATGAGTAATAAGTTTACTCTTTAAGAAATTTTTCTAAGAAAAACAGTTGCTACAGTATAGATTTCCATCAACATCAAAGTTAATAGAAATAAACTTAGCAATAAAGGAGAAATTTTTGCAGAGCTATAATATAAGCAAATGTAGTACATACATTACATATAAATTGTTTAATTCACATATCATCATAATGCTAGAAAACTATAGTTGAACATCAAAGTTGATTAATCCATGTCTGATAAAGAATAAATAATGAATAAATAAACTAATAAGTTATCTAACTACTCACACATTTAAGGATTGATTTTTTCCTAGAAGGTTGACTTAGCTATTTTCTGAATTTTAAAATCTTTATTTATTTTTAAATTTATAGCATATTAACAAAACTTATATTGAATTGAATTTGGAAAATTAAAACAAAATTGTAAATCTTCTGGATTTTATTTTTCTAATAGCATTACATCATTTTGCCAAGGGCAATAACTTTTCTGTTATTTCTGTAGCAAATTATCACAATCTTAAAGGCTTGAAACAACACACATTTATTATTGCATGGATCTACAGATCGGAAGCCATAGTAGGTCTCACCAGGCTAAAGAAGGAACACAATCCCAACAAAGCAATGTTTTCTTTCCGAAGCTTCTAAGGCAGAATCCACTTTCTTGCCTTGTACAGTTTCTAAAAAGCATTCTTTGCCTCGTGGCCCCCTTCCTCACAGTGCTAATTCTGCATCTGACTCTTCTGCCTCCCTTTTCCCCAATTAAGGCTCACTTAAATAATTCAAGATAATCTTCTTATCCTAAAATCAGGTAATTAGTGAACTTGATTCAATCTGCAATCTTGCCCGTTTCTATAAAATTTTCGGAGATTCTAGGGATTAGGGGATGAACAACTATGTTGGGACATTATTTTGTCTACTTCAATTAACATAATAAATATAGAAATTAAAGATTAAGTTTATCACTCATTCAAAAATTGTTATTGGTCACTACTCACAGAATCTCACAGAAAGGCTCTATACTAGGATCTGGTGACACATTAATATGTGGTTGTTGCTTACAAAGTTATAGTACACATAATGAAATAGGAAAGATAATATGTCATTAAAATAATATGTGAGAAAAGGTATGATAGTGAGAAGAGCACAATGTATGGAAGTACAGGGAAGAAGCTCTCATTCTCCACTGTGGGGTGAAATTGACTTTATGGGAAAGATGTCTTTTAAAACGGGATCATAAGTAAAAGTATAAGTAGCCCAGAATTGTTTTATATGTGTGCGTCCATACATGGGAGGTTGAGTATGTAAGTGTATGTATGTGCACGTGCATACATGAAACATACATCCGGGCAAATAGAGCAATTTGTGCCATGCCCCTGAGGTGGGATGGCATAAATGGTATAGTCTCGTGAATGTAGTACCAACTGCCTGCATATTAGCACATGAGGAACAGTTGCTAGTCACTGGTAAACATGGCAATTAAGTAAAAGTCAAATTGGGAGAAATCTTCATTTCTTTATGAAAAGATTGAGAGTATCAACTCTAAAGGCTTTTGATAGAGAATTCATTTAATCAGGCCTATTTTTAAGAAGATTATTCCAGCAGTTATTTGAATAAAAATATAGTTAGATAGAATGAATAGTATTTGATAGCACAACAAAGTGATTATAATCAACAATAAGTTAGTGTATACTTTAAAATAATGAAAAAAGTGGAATTGGAATGTTCCTAACACAAAGAAATGATGAATGCCTAAAAGTGGTGGATAGACAAATTACCCTGATTTAATTAATTCACGTTGTATGCCTGTATCAAAACATCACATGTACTTTATAAAGATATACAACTATTATGTACTATGATAATTAAAAATTTAAATATTTAAAATCCTAAAAAAAGAGAAAAAAATAATGAGGTTCTAAACTACTTGGCTGAAGAAAATAGAAATATTATGAATGAACTGTTCTTGAACAGTAACAAATCCAGGAAATATTTTGTTCCATTTAACACCTGAGATCTTCACTTAGTTTTTTTAAATAGACCATTGGTAAGAAATTGTTCAATTCATCTAAAGATTATAGCAATAAAGTCATTGCTTTTAATTATATATTAATGGGTTTATATTTCATCAGGTTTAGAGTTTGAGAGCAGAGTAATTTTCACATCATGATCACCAACATCTTATTTCGTGCTTACCACTAGTAAAGTTTAAGGAAGAACTAAATTGTAGCTTCTAAGTAAAGTTTAATTGAATAAAATAAATGAATAAATAATTATTTTAAGTCCATATTTTCATTCAAAAATATTATTAATATTAATTATCAGACATCATCCTATGCTTGAAGATAAAGTAGTGAATAATGTCTGAATATCCTCTCTTTATCTATTTCTATGCTGGTGTGGTATAGGAATTTTCTAACATTTATAGTAATCTGTCATGATTATTGTACTATAAGCAAGTAAAAGTTGACACATATGTTAAGATTTTCCTTAATTTTGTACTTTGATGGACTCATTTTCTAATATAAATATATAAATGCATAATCATATACATATATAATATTTACATAAATACATATTTCACATGTAAAGGTATACTTTCATCATGCATAAATGTGATTTGAAAATGAAGTAATACCTTTATTTTCCTTTAGTTTTGCATAGTAAAATGTTAAAATTTGACTCAGTCAAATTCTTCCTATGTAAGAAAAAAGACAATGAGATATCTGCATGATGTCATCTAATCATTTTAAAAAGAATATATTAAATTAAATGACATTTTAAAACATTTGGATATTCTAGATAATTAAAAGGGAAACAAAAATTTCTTATTCATTTTTAGCAATTTATACTCTGTACTTAACGTTTCAGATGTTTTCTGCACTGATCAAATTTAAAAAACTAAGAAAACTAAGCTACGCATATGCTGTGTCAACCTTTTTTCATTAAAAGCTTTCAAATACATATTTGTAACTTTTACAAATAATTTGTTTATACTTCCAACACAAGTGCTCTTACAGGGTCCACCATTGTTCTGCATGCCGGCCTCTTTTGTACTTCCCTACAAATTGATGGATTTTCTCTTTTTAACAGGATCTGACATAGCTTGATTTTGTATAATGTTCAGAACATTTTGTGTAATGAAACATTTAAAATTAGGATTGCTATCTTCATCTTGGCAAGTAGAGTGATCAAATGGAGGAGGCTGGAGCTTAGAAAATGTTTTAATTGATTATAGGAACATAGACTTCCCTGTTTAATGACATGACACTGGTAAAGTGTAAGGGCTATAAATTCGAAAGCAATTGGAGGAAAACCTTCTCATGGAGTGTTGACCACTGGCAAAATGCTCCGCATCAGGAAATCAGCCAGAAAAATATTGTAGCTGCACCTTAAAATGGACTATATAATTTTATGACCAGTGTAACGTGTAGCTATGAAAGCTAAAATAATGAAGGGTAATATAAAAAGAGATAATTAAATATCACACTTCAGTTCATTAACCATTTATCCACAGGAACAAGAAAAGTGTTCCTTCTCTTTAATTAGTTCAAATAAAAGAAATCATGTTTGGGGTCTTATGCTTCAGTAAGATCTATTTTATTTTTCTGTTGCTGAAACATCATGTGTGGCTTTGTACTGGAATAGTTTGCAAACTTATTTAGAAAGATATGTTATTTATTCCAACACTCAGGACAATATAGGTACTCAGGCAATCTATACTTTCATTTTATATTTCAGATCACAGTAAACTGAGGGTGTAAAATTCTTTACAATCATACATATATCTTCAGTTTTTATAGTTTTTGTCCTCTCCCCTCCCCCATTTTAAGACTTTTGAATACTCACAAAGTCTCATACAATTTTCTTTTTCTTGAAGCAACAAGTGATGATATAGTCTTGATATAATGTGTGATCAAGTTTAGGAAGCTGTCCCTTAAGTATCCCACGGTATAAAGCCCCTAGGGCGTTTGTTGCTGCATTACGCTTTTCTCTTTTGCTTTCCTTACTCTCATTATTTGGGTTCCCCAAACTCATTCCACCTACTTCCCTATCCCTACCACTTTCACCACAAAACCCTCATCCAATCAACTCATATGCCTTTAAATAATGGAAAGTATTGTATACTTAACATTCTGACACTATTAGCTGAAATTGCTAAACATTTTTACATCATTTCAGAGTATCATTAAAAAATTATAATTTGGAGAAAACCCTAATTGTGACCTTTAAGTTCTTGAACTACATAAACAAAAGGAAAAAGTCTTCCATTACTGTGAAATACTGTGAAAGCAGTCAACTATTGGGCCTTCCATAAACCTCTATTTATTTAATAGCATTGTTGTTTAGTAGGACCTGACAAATCCTCCAGCACAATGGTCTGTTCAATTCAGGAAAAAAAAATCAAACAAGTTAAAAATAGACAATATGGAAGAGTTTAGTGTGTAATAGACTAGATAGACTATAGTCTAGCGGTCCTGTCCCCAACCTTTTTAACATGAGGGACCAGTTTCATGGAAGACAATTTTTCCCTGGGGGGAAGAGGTGGGGAGGAGCTCTGTGGCCCAGTCCCTAATGGTCTGTCGACCAGGGGTTGGGGAGAGCAGAACTATACTGCATCTCTTGTGTGTCACTAAATTGCCTTCAGCAATGAGTTTATTATTTTCTTTTATGACTGCCCACATTTCCATAACACTGTATACTATAATAGTAATTTTTCTTTATTGAGTGTGCTACTTGTGTTTTACAAGTTGTTTTTGATCATTTATCTGTTTCAACTCGCTTAATTCTCATAATACATCTGCATAATCAGTATAATTACCTCACTTTATAGGAAAAGTAATTGAAGCAAAGAAAGATAAGTATCTAGTCTAAGGTTACCCAGGTACTTCATGTTAGATTTGGGATTAACTTTCAGATTGGACTCGAAAGTTAGTCTTAGTCACTGTGCTTCATAAACCTCCTACAGTGAATATTAATTTCTCTGCAGTACACCATGTGTAGACATCAATATCATTAGGTAGACTTGGAGCTCTTTAATGCAAGAACCCCCACCTAACTCTACTTTACATGCCTGTGCTCTCTCACAGATTCCACACACAGTAGTTTTGCCATCTATTGGGTAGTCAAAATTGGGGAAGTCAATTTTTATTTTATTGTGCCTCAGTCATATCATCTGTGAAATGAGAAATAATGAAAAATGATGGCTGTATTGAACTAAGGGAAAGGTGATAGAAAAGAGAGTAAGATAGACATAAAATATCAGCTGGTATCTGGGTGTGAGAAATTTTGAAAATTGTCCTTTTGATTTTGATATGTAGTAAAATATCGCCACAATATTTCCATGGATTATAGAAAAAGTCTCTTTCTCTGTCAAATTTAATACGCAAGTGTGAAAAGGAAAGAGTTTGAGGCACCAACAGGGTGGGCTACTCCAATGTGGTTCCATTTCAGCATCATTATTTCTAGGATTGGGGAACTAAAGAAAGAGAGAGAAAAGGAAGAAAAGAGAAGGAGGGGGTTAGAATAGACATATATTAATTTATAATCACGGAGAGCATGAGTTTGGGATGGATTAGGCAATAGAAAATGTTTGCATACCAGAACTTGGACTAGTGGTCTCTATAAACTAAGGACTATATCACCTCTTGGGGTAAAGAAAAAAATTTTAGAAAATTCTGTTCACATTTACATTCATAGTTATACTTATTTAATTTAAAACATAAATTAGCAAATATGTTTTACCAACTTTTATTATCTGAATTTAAAAAAAATGTACTTATATTAAACCAAACTTAATTTTAGATTAAAATAAAAAATAAATGTTATGACTGCAAGCCTCTCATGTGTAAGTTATTCTAAGAGTTTTATGTTATAAAGCCCTTGTACAAATGAAGCTTGATAACAGATTTCAAGACAATTCTTGGAATCTATTTTTTCTTGGTTTGTGATAAAGGAATAATATATTATTCAGGTGGAATGAAATCAAAGGAAAATGACAGATATAAAATAATTTCTTAAAACTCAAATTGTATGTTTATACTGTTGTCAGTGATATTCCATCCTGGAGTATATCGGACTTTGTATCAGTTTAGGAAACAAAAACTAGCTTAGGTTGTGAATTGAAAGATAAAGTGGAAAATAAATAAATATTCTTAAAACAATGCATTTTTTTGCTGCCGATGAACGATAGCAAACTAGGGAAACTGTCATCAGCAATATGCTCTAGAGATAACCTTTAATCATTTCTCAGGATCACATGAACTTTGAAAATGTCAAGTAACAAGTACTATAGCCTTTTCAGAATAGAATTTGGGTGCCTGTAGTCATTCTAGGAAGAGTTTTAAAGAAACCATCACTGTGGTTTTCAACACATGCTGTTAGAATATGAAATTGGATTTTTCCTTTGGATAGCTATACAATTGAAAGACTTTCCTAGACAAATTATTGAATTTTCTTTCTGTTCTCTGAAATTTGAGAAAGTTTAATATCATATATAATATAATCAGGAATTTTAATTATCTTGAGAAAGCAATGCTACAGTGAAAAGTAATTTAAAATCAATTCTCAGTTATAACTTGGGTGATTCAAGGAACAAAAGAGATCTTATTTGTCTGAAGATATCTTTATATAAAAAATATGGCTATTTACTTGCTATGTCCTCATCTCCTTTTTCAAATATTTATAACAGAATGCAAAACATAAAATAAATCTTTCATTATATTTTGAAATGCTGCCTTAAAGCCAAAGTAGACTAAAGCTTATTAATATTATTATTACTGCAAACTGCTTTGTGCCTTTGAGTAATGACACCATAAAAATATCATATACTATTACATCAATTTTGCTTTAGCAGAGTTAATGTCCTATAGTAGAGAGAGTTTTACACAACAGTTATTCCACAAGTATTTTACACTGTCAAACTATTTATACCAATAGCCTAATCATTAGGATCTACCATATACCACTTACGATGTAGTTAAGATGCAATGCAATACAAAATGAAAAATATACTATAATCAATACAACTGCATGATTATTATAAAGAGAACACTTGATACACTGACAATGGGTTTGAGGTAATGATTTCAGAAATATAAAATGATGCATGATTCTATAATGAAGTTCATGTTTTCTGGTATCTTTACAAAACTGCGTTCCTATGTTGGAAGCTTGCCCAAGACAGCATCTAACGACTACATCAAGTTAAGGCACCTGACATTCTCAAGATAGATAAGCTTCTTCCCCATAGGTTCTCATTTATACAACATATATTTACTAAGTATACTAATATATATATATACATATATATGGATGTGTATGTATATATTTGATATCAGTTAGAAATACAAAACGATCTTTCAAATGCATATAAGACATGTAGGAGACTATGTGACAATGTTAGAAGTTCACTATGACCTCAATCAAACTTTCTGGTAAGGATCATTTAGGTCAGTGATTTCCAATCTCACAATTTTTGAGTGAGAATATTTGTTTCCAAATTACTTGATTGCAGATGAGTCGGCAAGAGGATCTAGTGAGCTGAGAGGCTAGTGTCTATCTCAGAGAAGGCAAACTGCCAATTGTTAAGGGACAGCTAGTACCCAAGATCTTTTTCCATTTGTGAAAGCACTGCTGGCTGCATTCCTTTCATCAATAGCGAAGGAACACAGAGATGGAAATTGGCCTGATTTCTAAAGAAAATCACTCTACAAGCTGTATCAGGACCGGCATTTTGGAAATTCTGCTTGAGGCAAAATGCTTTGGAAAGGAATATCTCTGTTAACTCTATTTTTCAGAGTTTCATTGTTACCAAGAGAAAAATAACTGACACAACAGAAAACTTGAACTAGCAGATAATAGTTGTAGAAAATAAGGGTGTTTTATGAAATTATTTAGACAATCATACATATTGAAAAAAACCTGATGTGACTACCACCCAAAATTAGAATTAACACATGACAAAATACTTGAAGTCCTATATGTCCCTTTACTGAATAAACTTGCCTATCTACCAGGAACTAACCACTAACTCATTCTCATGCATATCTTTATATTTTACTACTGTAGGGACCAAGTTAAAAGCCTCTTATTCACCCTCTGAAGGTTTGCTGAAAAATCAACTCACAAAAGGCAGATTAATCAGAGGAAAGGCATACAAAATTTATTAGCATGTACATATGGAGTATCACATTGTGAGATTACAGAAAGAATGGGAGCTTAAATCATGGCAGACAGTGTTCTGGCCTATGTGAACAGCTCTTGGCCAAAGAAAAAACCCGAGCTATGGCACACGGAGAGTTGGAGAGTTAGCTTTATTTCGCCGTTGGGCTCAGAGAGGCATATCTGCCACCAAACTCTGAGCGCCCCTTTTTCGTTTTCTTTTAGTTTTATACCTTTTGGGGGGTTACAGTTAGCCAATGGCAAGTTTTCACAAAAGTCACCTCATTTACATAGTAGCCAATCAGAAATATGTCCCAAAAGTTACTTCATTTACGTAGTAGTCAGCCGATCAGAAATATGTTCCAAAAGTTACTTCATTTACATAGTAGTCAGCCAATCAGAAGTATGTCCCAAAATCACCTCATCAGCTGTGAGTATTAGTAGCAGCTCAATTTAGGAGCGGGATAAGCGAAACAGGTGGGTTTTGGTGGAACGCCCTGACAACAGGTTTTGGTGGCAAAGCTGTGTATGAGAGGGAGGGGAGAGGAGACTGCTAGCAAAGGTGGTCTTGCTATGAGATGAAACCTCACAGATCTGAGCCCTCAGAGAGAACAGATGGTAAATGTTTCTTCAGACTTTTAAAGGTGCCAGACACTCAGTTAATCTTTCCTAGATCCAGACAAGAGAAAGTCTAGCTGTATTGATGCAGACTCTCTACAGATACAAATTTCCCCTATAAAAGACAGCTTTGCAGGGCTTCTTCTGTTTGCTGGCTCTTTGACAGCCATCTCAAAATATGTCAACAAATATATTTTGGAGTGAAATATTTTGGTTTCCTTCAGCTCCCACCTTGAAACTTAAAAAAAGTTTTATATATTAAAAGCAGTAGATAGATTTGAAGAGATTTGGGTTAGAGGTTGTTAGCGGTAGATAATGAAGTGGGAAAACAAACTGGGGTAAGCAGAAAAAAAGCAAATTTAAACATGTCATCTCATATCTTTTTAAATCAGTCTTTTAACACTAAGAATAGATCAGTTCAGTTAAACAGCTGTGTCCCATTGTAGAAGTTGGCATTATAGATGGGTTAAAAGAAAAAAAAAATATTTCCTGACTCTGGAAAACAAAATATAAAAAGAATTAGCAATGAAAATATAGTTTTGTTCCTCTAGCACTGTGGTCCCCCACCCCCCAGGCTGCGGACCAGGCTGCAGAGCTCACTGTCCACCCCCAACCCGTGGAAAAATTGTCTTCCATGAAACAGGACTCTGTTGCCAAAAAGGATTGGGGCTGCTCACCTATCAGTTCAGTCTCATGCAATTAACTCTTGTTTTGCTTGATGTTGGGTTAGCAATCATCATGAACACATCAGCTTTTTAATTAGACTCCCGGATGATTTTTCCCAGTATAATGGAATGATCTGTAAAGTTATAAGAAGCTTGTATTTAAGAATACATTTCAGAGTCCATTCTATTAATTTCCCTAATGAAAAAGCAAGTTTTGGACTGTAGTTGATTATAAGACACTTTTTAAAGAAAAATCAAAGTAAAGCAATAATTGTGGATGACAAAAGTTTTAGAATAGCTTTGGCTAAAGACATAATTGACAAGGCAATTTCTATGCTATGTAATAATTTGACATAATGACCATAATTATTACTGATAACATATACTAAGACATCAGAATTTTAGGAATCTCATAAAATTTTAACATATATTGATAGTACATTTATACAAATATAACCCACAGAAACTAGAACATTACTTCTTATTTGACAATGCTTCCCATATGATTTGAACACACCAAATAAGCCTAATATGTCTCTTTTTGACTTCCCATCAAAAACATTAATTTAAAGTCAAAAGGACTAAATTTGGAATTTGAAATTTTTATGTTAGAAAGTTTGCAAATACAAAAGATTTAAAACACTTGCTCAAAATAAGATCACAGATAGTTATAAAACAATAATTATTCATTTAGTCAAAGTAATAATTTAAAAAGCAAAAACCTTTACTCTTTGATAGAGAGGAGACTTAGTTTCCCAATCATAAGACCTAATAAAGACATCAAAAGGCAAATAAAACCTCTCTCTCTCTCTTTCCTTTCTCTCTCTCCTCTTTTTCTTTGGCAGTTTATGCAAAAAGTGAACAAGAATCTTTTATTACCTCTCTATAATATTACATAAAAATCTTCTTCAATAGAGAAAACCAAGTTCTACCTTTGCACTAATGTGTTATTAATGTTAAAGCTAATTATAATAAAATCCATTCAATTTCAATCAGTCTTGACCATAATGGAAGATTTTATAAATATTTTATAACTTCTTACAATTGTTCTCATTTTTTCTTTTCACAACTTTTCATATTTATTTATTATATTTTTATCTATTATTTCTAATTTATTTAATTTAAAACAACTTTTAAAACTCTTTAAACTAGGTAAACTTATTTTTTAAATAAAAAACATATTCTCATGCCTTCTTATAACCTTTCTTACCAAAAACGTATACTGTGTATACAGAATTATTTCTCTTACATCTAATAGTTTTAGTTACACATATTAATTACAATGGTAAGTATTCTTTTCAGTGAAAACCCTAGAAGTAATTAATTTTAATTAAGTACCAGATGCAGAGCAAGGACAAAGGACAATGCATGAGGGATGTAATCCCTCCCACCATGGCCAAGAGGCACAGCTAGGCCAAGGAAGATGTGGTCTCAGTGTTGTCACCAGGGCTCACCATGGTCACTTACTTAGACCTCAGAATCTAAAGGTTGAAATCCAAAGATGTCAACTCACAGACAAATTAAGGAAGTATCCAAAATATCACAGAAGCCACAGAGTTATGATCTAAAAACATTTAACAGAGACATTATAAACCTGTTTAACCAGTAGATCCAGACAAAATGTCTAAATTAATAGACAAAAATGCCAGGTGATGGGACTGGCTCAGACAAATTTTCCTGAGAACTTGACACATTCAGAACAAAGTGTAAGGTTGGTGGCGGGCCCCCTCCCCTCCCTAGATCAAAAAAGAAAAGGCTCAGAGGACCAGACCCGCCAAGGACAAAACTGCCAGGTGTTGCTGAGAGGAACCACACCCAGATGTCCCCCCATAAGAACGTTTAGGCTCCTGGATTCTGCAAATACCACCAGCCCCTCCTATTTCTCAATGACCACCCAAGGTCACAATGGAAAATCCCCAGCTCTTCCCGACAAAAGTCCCTAGCCAGGCCCAAAGGGTATAAAAGGCCTCAGCCCCTTCAAACGGAGGCGACTTCTGGGGCCCCCCTCTCTTGGAGCCCCAGAACCTCATCAGGGAGCATTAAATAAAGCCACATGGTTTGGTCCCACTCTTTCTCTCTACCTCTGTCTGTCTTTTCTTTTCGCTGTCCCGGAAAAACCTTACATAAAGAATCTCAAAATCCCAGCCATTTTTAGACTGGCCACCTGATGTTACCAGAAAATCAGATCCCTCAGATGGTGGAGACCAAGAGATAATGCTTCCACTTGGTCACAAGTCAAGTTCTCAAAGACAGAAAACAGAATGAACTTCATCTGGTACCCTTCTTTATAACAGAGCAATGCAGGAAGACAAAGAAAAAGGAAAAGATGATTTCTGGGCAAAAAGATATCAAAATAAATATTTATGCCATAAAGTAACAAAAAGTATTCTAGAGTTGCTAAACCAATGAAGTAGATAGACTAAAGATGGCTCCTGTAGATGTAAAATGGAGTCAGTCTTGCTCTATTAGTAAAAGGTCCCAACCGTGTAAGAAAGTTCCCAGAGGAAATTCCCAGAGGAGGGAGGAGGGAGTCAAGGAGGCCTTTTCTCAAAAGGAATTGAGAGGTCCTGTTCCAGGAAAGTCCCTTGTCCCTTAGTGCACCTTTCCATTGTTCGCTTAACTAACGCTAACCCACAAAGTTCTGCTTCTGTGAATTTCTGTGATTGCTTGCTTGCATGGCTGCCAGCCCCCAGGGTATAAAAAACCACAAAAGCTTTGTTCGGGGCTGCTTCTCCCTCCTTGCATAGAGTGGTGACAGCCCCTGTGCAGGTATCAATAAACTAATTTGGCTGATTGGATTCTGGTGTCTGGGTCCCCTTGATCCGCTGGTTTACAACACCAAGACTGGCCACACAAATTCTTTTCTCCCATTAATCCAGATTTTAAATAAGAAAAAAGAAACAGTGATTTTTATCATCAGTTCAACTAGATTCCACAGAGACAGAGAGAGAGAGAGAGAGAGAGAGAGAGAAAATAATTCTTACCCTCTTGCTAGTCAGGCCCTGAATTACATTCACTGTGGCTTCCAGAAAAGTACCGTGGCTTTGGTACACTGATTGCTATGCCAAAACTCCTGGGACTAAAGGAACAACTTCTCTTTCACCCTCTGAAATTTCACTGAAAATATCCACTCACAAAAGGCAGGTTATTCAGAGAAAAGACACAAAAAATTTACAGACATGTACATAGGGAATATCATAGAGTGATTATCCAACTGCTAGGAAAGGTGCGGAAGCTTATATATCAATTTGAGATTACAGAAAGAATGGGGATTTGAATTATGACAAAAGAGGCTATGGTGGCAAAACAGGTTATGAGAAGGGGAGAAGGGGATAGCTTGGCTGGCAAAGGTGGTCTTATTATGTAGATGAAACCTCATAGATAGCAGTCCTCAGAGATAATAAGCCTTAAGTGCTTCTTACAGACTTTTAAAGGTGTCAGACACTCAGTTAATCTTTCCAACCTGTTTTCCTGAAAATAAGACAGGGTCTTGAATTTATTTTTCCTCAAGAAGACACCCTAGGGCTTATTTTCAGGGGATGTGTTATTTTCCCCTCAAAGCCTCAGCTTGCAGCACGCACAGGAGGGCCGGGACATGACAGGGGGAGCTGACCTTGTTGGTGGGGCTGCCCGCACCTTTCCAGTCACCTCTGGGATAGTAGCTGTCATGATGGGGCAGATGAGAAGGGTTGTCCATCTTCTTTACCGCTCTGCAACGAAATGCATGGCTTGTGCAAATACACTGTGTAGCCACGTCCATCACCAGGTCTTATTTTCCGTGTAGGGCTTATATTGGGCAAATGCTTAGAAATCCTGCTAGGGCTTATTTTATGGGTAGGTCTTATTTTCGGGAAAACACGGTAGATCCAGGCAAAAGAAGGCCTGTCTATATCAATGCAGATTCTGGATAGATGTAAATTTCTCCAACAAAAGACAGCTTTGCAGGGCTACTTCTGTTTGCCGACTCTCTGAAAACCATCTCAAAATATGTCAAACATAAAATATTGTGATTTTCTTCACTATATATAAATAGATTCCTAATGGATTTATTTTAGTATTTCCCTAATTAATATACACAATTTGCATGTTTATAATTTAACTACATGACATCTTAATTTTAAACTTGCTTTCTTCACCCCAAATCTGTTAGATTTATTTTTGTTAATAGGCATAGCTAGAGCTTTGTGTGTGTGAGTGTTGCTGTTGTTGTTTCTTTTTGGCCTTGGCTTATTATTCCACTAAATGAATATTCTATAGTATATTTTTAACAGAGGGAATGGACTGAGAAAAAAATGACAAAAAATGTTTTGTGTCTCTTTAAACTGCCCAACTTGTTTTGGGATCTGAGGCTTGCATCCCTGCCTGGGACAGGTGTTGAGGAGGGGCAGGGGAATGTCTTTTGTTCTTTCTGTTTTAGGAGATGGCTCAGCTGAACCATGGGCTCCATGCTCCATCCCAGGCCATCCCAGGCTAGGTGCCTGGTGGGCAGATATCAGGGTTGGCCTCCCAGATGGGCGGAGGTCACAGGCTTTGTCTTTGGCAGAGATGGGATGATTAGAATCGTTAATTGTAGTTAAACAACAATAGCCTAGAACTGAGGGCCCTCCCTTTAAAAGCTCTGTATTTCTGCTTATGTACAGGAATTTGGATTTTGAGACACTAGTCTTCCATTTTCCTCCTCAAACCACCTGTTCTCCTTCTTCTGATCTGGCCTTGAGGACAGGTGCCAGGCTTTTGGTAACATATTTATTTATTCTACTGCTGTATATTTAGTTCCCCATAGCTCAATTTCTTACTCTTTAACTTTCTATTACAACCTTCTATGTTTCTTTGTAATTACATAATTATACAATCTATAACTGGATTATAGGGTTATGTACATCTTTGCCTTTCCTGGGCATTTCAGAAACATACTCTAAAACACTGCAGTGGGTACTGGGTAGGGGTGGGGGACTCTTAGAGCTGGTGGATATTTTATTGTACGTTAAGGGTATAGATGAGGGTTTTATTTCTGAAAGCAGATATGTAAATCTATAAATAAATTGGAGATAAACTTTGTACAACATGCTGCTTTTAAGTGTACTTAACTTTCAAAGTATTATTTACTAACATTCAGAAAATATAATTTCTTATTAAAATCAAGTAATCAATTTACTTCCATCACTAGTTTAGTTTGTGGTCCACTAATATTGCTAATCTTATCGAATCCATAACATGCTGGCAATTGATTACATTTGAATTTATTACTTTAATTTAATGTCTTTAAATGTTAAATTATCTAAATTTTTAGAAGGATCCTAATCAGGTCTAAACAGAAGTCTTAAAATTTTTAAATTACTAGTAGCTAGGGATACATTTTTCAATATGGATTTTCACTATTTCCAATACATTTGCGCTTTCATTTACATTTAAAAATATTTTGTCTGCCCTAACCCCATTGGACGTAATTAATGAAATTAATCTAAATTTTGGAAAGTTAATATGTCTTTTAAAAGGATTATTATACTTCTAGACATTTAACTTGCAAATTTCTCCCTCTTGAAAAATGATATTAAAATTATATGGAAAATGTAGCACTAAGCACTTTTCTTCTGTACATGTCATGACAAATATTAACATTGTGTACCTTCAGCATAAATAGAGTCAACAAATTGTCAGAACTCATGAATGCGTAGAGTTAAAGTTCTCAAAGTTTAGCCCTGCTCCTCCTTGAAAATGCTTTTTCTTCTTGAAATACTAATAAGTACAGGTGGAAGTGGAGTGTTAATAGCAATGATTAACAAAAAAATTTGAATCATGGTAATTGGATATTTTTACCTTTTGTTTTAAAGTCTATTACTAATTTTATTGTCTTGATACTTTCATCATTTAGTCAAATATCACATACCAATTTTACACTAACGAATCTAAGAACTACAAATACAATGATGCATGCCTTTCATTTATGTTAATCTGTCCACAGTAATATTTGTACAGTGGAAAAAAAACATCAGATTTGCCTAACTTCCACTCCATTAAACTCTCTTTGCAAATTCAAACATCTTGACTCTAAAAAGTTGCCTAATTATGCATTTAAAATCCATTTACTTTGTAGCTCATCATTAGAGAATTATTTTGGTTTCCTAAAATACTGTGAAGCAAATTTTAAATGGAATACTGCAACATGTGAACATACCCAGTGATAGGCAGAATAATAATCCCCAAAAATGTCCTACTTCTAATCCCTAAAATATGTGAATATGTTAGTTTATATTACAAAGGGAAATGACCAAAGGTTCCAAATGAAATTAAAGTTTCTAACTGCTAAGCTTAAAATGGGGAGATTACCCTAACAGAACCAGTATAATGATAATGGTCCTTAAAAGTGGAAAAATGAGGCAAAAGAGGGAGAACCAGAGAGAATGTAGCATGAGAAGGCATCATTCAGACTTTGCTGACTTTGAAAATAGAGGAATATGAGCCATGAGCTCAGTAATGTTGGCAGCCTCTAGAAATGGAAAAGGTCAAAAAAACTGGATTTTCTCCTAGACACCCAGAAGAAATGTAGAATGGCCCACACCTTAATTTAAGTCCCATAAGATAAATTATGGAGTACTGACCTCCAGAACTTAAGATAATGAGTTTGAATTGTGTAATCTACTAAATTTTGTTAACTCCTTCCAGCAGCAATAGGAAAATTGCACATATATCTAAGAACATTAAGAATTTAATACATGGCATTTTTGATATTTCAATTAATGGCATGTCATTCTCTAAATATTTTAATATAACACATGAAAGAACTTTAAAAATTAATGAAAAATGAAATAAAATATAAAACAAAAAATATAAACTTAATTTCTCAATATAACCTCCATCAAGTTTAAAACACTTTTTTAAGTGATAAGACCAGGCATTTAGTCCTTACCTAAAGAACTGAGAGTCCTGGAAATTTAAGCATGTTAATGTAATTTTTTTATATTATTACCTGAAGAAAAGTGGGTGCCCATTAAAGATTTTAAAATAAAAAAAGTCAGAATCCTCAAATTGAGACTCTAAAGGGCATGCCTAACGATTCTCAACAAAACCCTTGCAGAAATGAGCAGAAGCATTGTAGTGGTGAAGAAGGACTCCCTGGTGAAGTTTTCCTGAGCATTTTTCTGCTAAAGCTTTGGCTAACTTTCTCAAAACATTGTTATAATAAGCAGATGTTATCATTTTTTGGCCCTCCAAAAAGTTAACAAGCAAAATGCCTTGAGCATCCCCAAAAAACTGTTGCCATGACTTTTGCTCTTGACTTGTCCACTTTTATTTTTACTGGACCACATCCACTTCTGAGTAGCTATTGATTTGAGTGTGATTTGTCTTAAGATCATACTGGTAACGCTATATTTTATCACCTGTCACAATTCATTCAATAAATATTTCAGGATCTTGATTCCACTTGTTTAACATTTCCATTGAAAGCTCTGCTCTTTTTTGCAGCTTGTTTGGGCACAATGATTTTGGCACCTATCGAGTGAAAACTTTGTTCACCTTCAATTTTTCAGTTAAGATTGTGTAAGCTGAACCAACTGAGATGTCTATAGTGTTGGCTATTGTGTGTGCTGCTGTCAGTCCTCTTCAGTAAGAGCAGAAAAGAGATGAGATTGTTCCTTGCGAATTGATATGGATGGTCAACCACTGTGGGCTTCATCTTTAAAGTTGTCTCATCCCTTATTAAACAAGTTATCTGTTTACAAATTCCTAAATTCTTTGGACCAATGTCCCCATAAGCTTTTCATGAAGCACCAATTATTTCATCATTCTTCCACCCAAGCTTCATTATAAATTTGATGTTTGTTTCTTCTTTAATTTTAGAATGATCCATACTGCTTGAATAGGGGCTCTTTTCAAACTAATGTCTTATCCTTCTTAGAGTCTCAAACTAGAACCTATTCAGACATGTTATAGCAGGTTTGTAAGAGTTCATTTTGGTGCAAAACATTTTTGAAACCTATGCATAGTTTTTTCATAATACACATTTTCCATGAACTTTTTGAAGACTCCTCATTTATGTATCAGAATATTTATTACAAGTTTAGTCAAAATTCACAGACATAATATTCTACTCAGAAACTTAGATTACCAAATAACCACAGAAATCAGCAAGATGATTCTGAGTGAATCTGTCTTCTATTCTTAGCACTTCATTGATTAGCATTTTGGTTCAGGTGTATAAAATTCACATACTACCTCTGATATCCCTATTTATGTGTGTGCATGTGTGTGTGTACCACTTTGTTAATAAATTTTGTATGCTCTTATTGTATTTTAGATGATCAATCCTGTTTCATTTTCTTAAGGATTGACTTTTTAGGACTAATCAGCTAATTCAGGTTAAGGTAATAAAATCAAATTCTTTGTTTTGGCAGCAGAGAAGAACACTGTTTCTTCACTCAAATATGTGGTTTTAGTGTTTGGAAATTCAAGTAATCTCCATATGTCTAGATTATTCAAATTTAGCCATCACCGATTCCTGTGTTAACAGTTCATAAGAAATAATATCTATTGCTTATTGTGATCTGAAGATTTTAGCACACTCAAATCAGGCAGTTGCAGTATCTCAGTGCACCTCTCGTAACACTGTACCTATTTGAACAAGAGGTTATGAATGTGTCTCCAAGACAAGGAAATGCAAATCAAAGAATGATCTTAGGGGGGAAAAAAGCCATAAGTCACCCTCCAGCAAAAGTTATGTAATCATGTGAGAATGTAAGTGAAACGAATGAACTTTTAATTTAATTTTAAGACTATTTCAGTAAGAAGTGAAAACAGAGTATTGGTTAAGTATTTTATTAATAAAATATGGCTTTAAAAATCTTTTAGCTTCTGAGTCAGGAACATCACATCAAATTTCTTGGGGGGAAAAGCCACATTAATCAAGAATGGTGGACGGAAAAGAGTCAGTATGCTTGGGTTGCCCAAACTCTGTGCATTCCAAAGAAAGGCCTGTCTTTGGAATTCATCTTTGGCTAGGTCCTGGGAAATAACCTCTGAGCTTCTAGGATATTCTGCTTGAAATGAGTGTTTGTTGTATGCCTGAGGCCTTAGGCCATGTTCTATCGGTTTCACCAGATAAATTATTCATAATAATATGATTTATAGTGAATAAGTATTTTTGCTTGATGGAGAGGGTTGGCTGGAGTCTGAGAAGCTGAAGTCAGTTACATGGGTAACATGTGCTGGCCCCCAATTGTGTACTAACCCTCAATAAATAAATCAATGGCTGGCAAAAGTTCACATATATTATCACATATTATAGCTGAATTATGTGCCTTCCTGCATGACTCTACTGGTTGGGGACACCTGGATGCTTGTGCCTTGTTTCTTCTGGACTTCACCTGTGCTCGTTGTCCTTCTGATAAGTTTAAGTTGTATCCTTTGTTCGTATCTCTCCACATCCACACCAGTAAACCACATCTGTGGATATAATAGTTTTTCTGAATTTCTTGAGTCCTCCAACTAAACCATGATGCCTGAGGATGGTCTCAGTAACAACTAGCATAGATTTCAAAAAATAATATTAAGGTATAATGCCATTAATATTTCTTTTACTTACAAATAAAATTTATCGTGCTTAATGAAAGTCTTAGGCCCCAGTTACCATTTGCATGAAAATTTCTATCACCATCCATCTAAGAAGAGGCAATTGAAATAAAATTAACAAAAATTTCATGAGAGTAATTTTTCCTAGTCCTATATGTTATATAAAGAGTAAAGACAATTACATTAAATCAAAAATAAGATCATTAAGAAAATCAAGGCAATAGGGACTATCTGACTCAGAGTATCAAATTTGATATTAAAATTTTCTGTTCTCCATAGGAACATATATTTAATCATATAACATAAGTAAATGGAAACCAGGGTCTCATATATATTCATATACATAATATTCACTTACAATAAAATTATAGAAGAATGTTTCAAGATGTGATAGATATTTGTAATGTGTATTGATTCTCAAGATCTGTTTGAATTTTCTTCTAGTATGCATCTATACATTGGAGTGGTTAAAAAACTTAAAGCTCTGCTTCTCAGATGCCATTGCTGCTACAATTCTGGATACCATTTAGATTGTTTATTTATTTTTTCCTTTTCTGAATATTACAGGGATACAAATGTTTAGGATGCATATATCGCCTTTGCTCCAGCTGAGTCAGAACTATAAGCCTTACATCCCCCAGACAGAGTGCACCACACCCATTAGGTATGTATATACCCATCCCCTCTACTCTGCCCTGCCCAACGCCTAATGAATGGTACTACTATCTGTGCACAAAAGTACTGATCAATTAGTAACAATTTGATGTTGAGTACATATGGTACTTCTTTTTCCATTCTGGTGACACTTCACTTAGTAGAATGGGCTCCAGCTCTATTCAGGATAACATAAGAGGTGCTAGTTCACCATTTTTTGTGTGTGTGGCTGAATAGAACTCCATGGTATACATATACTACATTTTATTAATCCACTCATGTATTGATGAGCACTTAGGTTGTTTCCACATCTTTGCAGTTGTGAATTGGGCTGCTATAAACAATCTAGTGCAGATGCCTTTTTTTATAGAATGTCTTTTTTTTTTCCTTTAGGTAGATGCCCAGTAATGGGATTGTTGGATCAAATCGTAGTTCTATTTATAGCTCTTTGAGGTTTCTCCATATTACTTTCCTTAGAGGTCGTACTAGTTTACAGTCCCACCAGCAGTGTAGGAGTGTTCGTATCTCTCCACATCCACACCAAAATTTATTGTTTGGGGACTTTTTGATAAAAGCCATTCTCACTGGAGTTAAGTGATATCTCTTTGTGTTTTTGATTTGCATTTCCCTGATGATTAGAGATGTTGAGCATTTTTTTTCCATATGTTTGTTGGCCATTAGTCTGTCTTCTTTTGAAAAGTTTTTGTTCATGTCCTTTGCCCACTTTTTGATAGAGTTGTTTGATTTTTTTATTTTTTTTTTTGTGGTTGATTTTCCTGAACTCTATTTAGATTCTAATTATTAGCCTTTATCAGATGTGTAGCATGCAACAATTTTCTCCCATTCTGTGGGTTGTTTATTTGCTGTCCTGATATTTTCCTTGGCTGTGCAGAAGCTTTTTAATTTGATCAGGCCCCATTTATTTATTTTTGCTGTTTCTGTGATTACCTTTGGGATCTTATTCATAAATTCTTTCCCTAGGCCAATGTGTATAAGAGTTTTTCCAACATTTTATTTTCTTCTGGAATTCTTATAGTTTCATGCCTTAAGTTGAAGTCTGTCTATACAAATTAATAAAACTAAAACATGGTTTTCTTGGATACCATTTAGAATTGATCAATCAGATGTGCTCACATGAGATAAACACAGAAGTGAGATCAGGAAACAAGAAGGTGAGATATGAGGTATACCTTGCGTGCTTACTCTCATGACAGAGACAATACACTTATGGCATCTCTGCTTTCTAGTTGTGAATGTGATTTTCTTGTTGATGGTAGTGGTGGTATATTTTTTTCCCTGCAATCTTAGCAAAGGTAGTTTTATTTGATAGGTAGAAATCATTCCTGAAAGTGTAGCCAGAGCCTTTTTCATATGCTTTCAATGATATTTATCCTTTTAATATTTAATAAGAAATCTCTTTTGATTTAAAATTTTTAGAAAACCTGTGATCATATGCAAGTAAACCCAAAAAGCAATGAATTCAATATTTAAATCAAAATATAATCTTTAATTTATTGTGCTTCACAGATTTACTTGAAAAACTTTCAAAGGAAAAAAAAAGGACATCAGTATTTCACAAAATTTTCATTCTAGTGGTTTCCTTTTCAACAGAAACACAACAAATTGCTGTGTCAATTTACCTAATGAATTCCCAACCTACCAGAGTGAGCTCTAGAGCTCTCACATAAAAGGCACAGTGAAAACCTTATGCACAGGTTTGTTTCAAATGGCTTTTTATGTTTAGTTCAACAATGCAGGAAACTCAAGATGAGATTATTAACTGGATATAGATAGTTCTCTGCTGAAACCATAAAACGGTTACATCAACATGAGAGTCACTTTAATGTGCCCACCTCAAGCCATTTATTTCCTCACCTCTGTCAGTATCTCTGGAGAGCATCAGCGTGAATGCATAACAGATCCATCCCATTTTCTGTAGCTGACAACAAAGAATCAGCCAGGAACACATGCTACATCACAGGCCTGCAAATCTCCTGCTATGCGCTCTCACTCCTCCATGCCTTAGGCACTTCCTAACCTAGAATTCTGAGTGAAGGACAACAATAACTCATGATTTTGCTTCAGGTATCTCAAAGAAGTTAAAAGTTGGTAAGGCATCTAAGCAAAGTCATATTGGTTACGAGTTCATCCTCCTATACTCACAGTGTAATTTACATTTCTGTGCCAATGACCTGTAAATAAAACTGAAGAGTCACTATAATAAAAAGAATGTTGTCTTTGAGAGATTGTTTTACAAAATACACACAAGAGAGGCCTGAAGGTTCTTGTCATCTTTTTAGATGTTTTATAATCTTTCCTGGATAAATAGGAACATATTTATTTAGATTCTCTACTTACGTGAATTTATTAAAATTTAATTTGAAGATAATAAATATGAAGGCTTTAAACCTTAATCTTCAATAGGTATATTTGTAATCTCACTGATGAATGAGAAAAACAAATATTGTAGAAACAAAGTCAGTTTTAGTTAACAAATGATAAAAAATATAACTATAAAATATAATCAAAGCTGTGATAGAAAATATCACTGTAATATTCTAACCAGCCCAAGGAATGTATGTATGCAAGTTGACTTAAAAAATAGTGATGAAATATTTTGAAACGGTATTTGGACATTTAAATTTGTGCCTCTATATAAGAGGACATGTAAGGCAAACAGTATCTGTGCATCCTCCCAATTCTCTAAAAATAAACTTATATGGAGTCAATTTTGGTTTTCAACCACCATTTCACATCCATCAAGCTTCTCACCCCTCACCCACGTATAAGTTCCTATTTAAGTGAGCAGAAAAATCACTCAGACATATTTGTTTTGGATCCCCCCCACCAAGTATATAAGAAATGATATATTTAACCGGAGGAGTAGAGTGCAGAACTAAGTAAGAGACAGAATAAAGAGGAAAAAAAAAAAAATACAAGTCAAACAAGAGATCATGGGATCTAAAATTAGTGTAACATTAAGCCTATGTTTACAAAACCAATGCAGTTTATTTCGTTCTGTATTCCATGCTGATGGAGTAAACAAGTTGATAGAGCATTTTCTTGGTTGTAGCCAATGGGGACATTGGAGAGCTGGAGCCTCTTCTCCAGCAGATGCCATAGTTCAGTTCAGGTACCATCAGCTCACATCAGAGTTACTTCAGTGACATCCCATGTATGATCACTGCCTCTAACTTATGACCCTACCCCCATAAAATCAAAACCAGAATAACATTTCTCCGTTTCCATTAGATTATTCTCATTTTAAAATAAACAGAGACAACAAATGATTACATCAGTCTGTAGTTTCTTAAAATCTTTCCTTGGAACCCATGATTCTGGAGCATATAAGGCCATCGTTTTGCCTCGTTATACAACAGACGGCATTTACTCTCAGCCTCTTTCTAGAATGTCTCACAACGGGGACAGTTAAATCTTCCTGCTCCTACAACAGTTTCTTCCTACAGTTAATAAATAAAATAAAATAAAATAAAATAAAATAAAATAAAATAAAATAAAATCTATGCCATATTTTATATGTCTATCATTCTACAATCAGTGTATCATTGTTATTTGCATCTCCTTAGCTGATGTAGGGAAGTATTTAAAAAAAATTAGATAGCTACATTAAAAATACCTTCTCCTGCAAAATTTCCTCTTCTCTATCACAGTTTTTGATTTCCTACTGCAGGAATGTTAATATTCTCATAATGTTAATATTCTCATCTAGAACAACCATGACTGTCACAACAACAGAACCAAAAAAATATTTTGGCCCCTATTAACCTTTCTCCAATAGCAGAAGCTCTATTTTATCGTTCTCTTTATAGTAAAGATCCTCACTGGATTATCTATATTTATTCCCATATTCTTCTCTACCAATTCCTTCTTAGGCCCACACTAAGCAGGATTTTGTGCCTACCACTCCAAAACTGTCCTTGTCAAGATCACAAATGACCATCCTGTGACAAAATTCCATCATCAATCATCCATCTTCATTTTGTCTCCTTATTGGATTCCTTTCTCCTTTAATATACATTTCTCTCATGATTTCCAGAGTATGCATTCTCTTAATCTTTCTTCAATTTCACTGATAACCTTCTTCAGAGTTTTCTTTTTTCATTTATTCTGTTTTTCCATACTGTCTTGATTTTGGAAAGTTTCTTGGTTCAGTTTCCACCTCAACTGTTCTCAAAATGTGTTCTGCTAACTTCCAGGATCATTGAGAATGTTTCAGGGTATATAAGTTCAAAAAAATTTTTATAGTAATACTAGGATTTTTTAAAAAAATATATTTTTGTTATGTAGACATCTGCACTGATGGTACAAAAGCAAAGATAGGTTAAAACTGCTGGCATTTTAGCATGAAGGAAGGCAGTGGAACCAAATTGAACAAACAACAATTTTATTCTTCACTGCCATGCACACATAGTTAAAAAAATATCAATTTCACTTAAGGATGTCTTTTATGGAGCAGCCATAACTATTAATTTACAAAATTTAAACCCTAAGTACATATATTTTTTATTTTTTATTTATTTATTTATTTTTTGAGACAGAGTCTCACTTTGTTGCCCGGGCTAGAGTGCCATGGCATCAGCCTAGCTCACAGCAACCTCAAACTCCTGAGCTCAAGCAATCCTTCTGCCTCAGCCTCCCAGGACTACAGGCATGCACCACCATGCCCAGCTAATTTATATATATATGCATTTTTAGTTGGCCAATTCATTTCTTTCTATTTATAGTAGAGACGGGGTCTTGCTCTTGCTCAGGCTGGTTTCAAACTCCTGACCTTGAGCAATCTGTCCGCCTTGGCCTCCCAGAGTGCTAGGATTACAGGCGTGAGCCACTGAGCCCAGCCCTATTTTTGATATTCTGTATAACAAATAAGAAGTAAACCAAAAGCACTTTTGTTACATACCTAAGTGTGATGGCTGTCTCAAGAAAAAGCTAGTGTGACGATTTGAGTTGTGAACTAGCAGAATTATTCATGGAATATCATACTTACTTAAAAGTATAATTGATATTATAGAATATTGCTATTCCAACTTGAGTATTTGCAATTTAGTTTTCAAAAATAAATGAAGTGACAGATCGCAAATTACAGCAACTGACAGTTTGTTGATAATGATAAAATTAAAACTTTCAGGGAAAATTGGAATTTTGGGAAACTTGTATCTTCTACCATAAACTTTATCTTTTTCAATCCTTATAGGATATAATATGATTTTTCATATTCTTTATTAAAATGTGTCTATATTTGAAAGATCTACATAATGATCTGCATAATGATTCCAAAGTGAGCCAATACTTTCCAGATTACCAATGTGTGATTTTACAAAATTATCACGGGCAAAGAATTTATTCAATATAAGCCAATGGATTTTAATGCAATGGATCATTGATATGATTTCAGATTCTATGTCAAAAATAACATTTTAAAAATTGCCCGTTTTGATGCCTATGAAGGTTTTGATGCCTATGAAGGTTATTAAAATACTGCATCTTACACTACAAGCTATCTTTATAATGTTGGATTTTTTTCCCTATACTTAAAAAAAATTGATCTATCACAATAGATTGACTACAATGCATATATGAAGATCTAGCTCTTTCTATCAAGCCAAACATTATAGATATTTGTAAAAGTGTGAAATGATGCTCACTTCTCAAGAAAAATGTCCTTTGTTTCATAAAACATAGTTACTTTCATAAAAGTTATTAATAATATTAATATGTAATAGATTTATTATTGTTGCTTTTTAATCAATAACTAATTATATACATTTTTTCAGTTATTTTTTAATACGGTAAATATTTTTAGAAGTAGCATACACAAAGAAAATTTCTTTAGAGTTTTAATAATATTATATTAAGAATGTCAAGCCATCTGAGACTGAAAGTTTTAGATATTGCACTGTCTTTGATTTCCTCTGTTTTCTCACCCGGTCTCAATTTAAAATACTCACTATAACTTAATTGATAACAGCAGTAACAGGAATAGTCCTAGGATGCAAACTTTAAGTTTGTGTTCCAGAAGTGAATTTATGCCCTGGCTAAAAGGCAATGGAAACCCATTATTGATGGAAGATAGAATGTTAATAATCCCTGAAAGGGTGTTGCACTGAGTTTGTGAAGACAGTTACCTATGGAGAATAGGAATGGGGAAGAGGGTATGCATTTGGTGGTCCAATGTCTCTGCTATTTGGAAATTATGGGGATCATAGTAACCAAAAAGATAGTGTTTTTTTTTTTTTTTTTTTTTTTTTTTTGAGACAGAGTCTCGCTTTGTTGCCCAGCTAGCGTGAGTGCCATGGCCTCAGCCTAGCTCACAGCAACCTCAAACTCCTGGACTCAAGCAATCCTCCTGCCTCAGCCTCCCGAGTAGCTGGGACTACAGGCATGCACCACCATGCCTGGCTAATTTTTTCTATATATATTAGTTGGCCAATTAATTTCTTTCTATTTTCTTATAGTAGAGTTGGGGTCTCGCTCAGGCTGGTTTTGAACTCCTGACCTTGAGTAATCCGCCCGCCTCGGCCTCCCAGAGTGCTAGGATTACAGGCGTGAGCCACCGTGCCCAGCCAAGATAGTGGTATTAAATGCATGTTGCTGAATGCCATTGATTTACTGAAGTGAGAAAAATGACGGGCTCAGAAATTTTAAAACAAAGTGTGAGGGCAACAGAGCTTCACTGACATCTTTCAAGGAAATGTTTCTATCCTGCGCCCAGTGGCAGACAGAGACGAAGAGCAACTACTTGAAGAGTAGTAGAAACTCAAAGAAGGCTGAATTTTCAGCCTGGGAAATTTTCCTATGCCCAAAATCTGGCAGTGGTAGGGAAGGTGTGAAACTATAAGAATTTGATGGGGCATCCATGTAGTTCTGCATGGGAGCCTGCAAAGTCCCTCATCTGTTCAGGCCTGCAGAATTGACCCACTTCTCCAAGTTGAAGAACTTCCCTTGCTTGAAAATTGTTCAGAGGCCACAAATGAAGTAAGTTCCTTATAAAACAATGTTTTACTTTTCAGGATCTTCTCCTACCTCTTTTCCTGGCCAGTGGACCAGTGATTAAGATAATTTGTTAGCATAACTTGATTGAGAAAATACTGCATCCATTAGAAGAAAAGAAGGGTTAGACAGCAAGAAGATTTCACAACTTGAATAGCATGTACTTTCAGGACCAAGTAAACTATGGCTGAGAGTGGATTGTGAGGGTCTTTCTTGTATCAAAGAGCCAAAATATAAAACACAGTAAGGAAAATATACTCCATTACTATGGGATTCAACTTCCCAGCAAGAACTTCCAGAAGATAAGTATTGGAGAAAGTTTGGATAGGTCTGGAAGATTAGGAAAAGTGATGACCCACATTACATGAAGTAGAGATACAAAACTGACATTATAAGTCTGAGAGAATTTGGCATGCTGGAATGACCTACTCTACAAGAAAGAACACACTCTATCATCTGACTATGTTCTTTAGGTAGTCTAGAAGTCACTCCATTTACCAAACAAATAAGGAACGCATTCATGAGAGGTCACTAGCATTATTGAGAAGCTCAATAGCGGCTGTCCACTATAGGCAGGGACTGACAACCAGAGATTATTTTATAGAGCAGAGATCCCTATTAGCAATGGGAACTATAGGGTCCCAGAATAGCAGGAACCTGGTGGCAGTCTTTAATTAAGAATTAGAAGCAAGATGAATAATATAATAGGCAACAAAGTTAGAAGGGTTGCTGGGGGGGCTGATTCATGGGATTTTATGTAGCTTGTTAATTGAATATGGGAAATTAGGAGAAAATATATGAGCAATCAAAAAATAAATAGATTCTAGATACAAAGATAGATAGATAGATATATGTATACAAATATACATACATCTCAGGGTATATTGTCTGATGAAATAAATGGAAATTCATGAACTAGTTCTCAGATTTGAAACCCATTTACTAAAAACATGTTCCTGTGTGAAAGGATTCTGCCAAATAACACAAGGTTCATAGAGTATTGATTTCCTCCATTCTAAAGTGACTTACAGTCATTTGTTCAAGTCATCTTACAGTGGGGAAAGGTAAATACAGTGTTCTTTCGAGAGAAATTGGATCCAGAACCTCAACTGGCAATGATACACAGAGATTTAAAGTAGTAATCAATGGTATATTGAGTTAAGAAAATCAATGGATATCTGACTTTGATCCATTTCTTGGTAGGTCCTCTTGGTTCATGGAACCAACCTTGGCCATTTCCTTGTTTCTCAAATGTAAACAAAGAATGGACGTACTTAGCAGTCAGCAGAGCCTTATATCAATTGACCTGTGATTAAGAACTGTTGTGGTAAGAAAGGCCAATAAGAAGTCCCTAAAACTGTCATACCCAGACATAATAGTAGAGCAAAGCATTATATTCTAGTGTAGATATCACTGTCACCCTCACAAACTTTAAAGGATACTCTAATAGTGTTCTCTATTATATCTCAATTTGATTCTCTGGTGTAGCCTGTGGAAAATGACAATGATCTACTGCAAATGTATCCAAGTGCTAGCCCAGATTTTAGCTATTGTACCTAATATGACATCTTTATTAGAGCATCTTAATGTTAGCTAGTATATGTGATAAGCAACTATTAATTTTATGAATATATCACCTTCCATATATATCTAAAAAATGAATGAGCAGTTTACATTCACTATGGGACTAAATTTATTTACAATTATGCCACACATCTTTGTTAATTTTCTTGTACTCTGTCATAATATATTCAAAAGTTCACTGAGCCATCTGGATATTCCACACAACATCAAATTTGTGCACTATAATGATGAAATTATATTAATCATATTTAGTGACTGATATGGGGGAAATATTTTGGAATCCTTACTAAAATAAATATGCTCTAGCAGGTGTGAGATAAGACCTACCAAGATTCAGAGCCTATACATGGGTACAGTTTAAGAATCCAGTGGTTTAGGGCAAGCTGGGTTATAAGTACAAAGTAAAACATAAGTTATTCACCTTGCTTCCTACCATTAATAAATAGATCCAGTGCTTGCGTGAGTAGAACTCTTCATGTATGGGAAGCAATATATATATCTCATGCTTCAGAGTATAGCTCTAATGCATTTGTCATGGGACATAGAAGGATATCAATTTGAGTGATACCAAGAAGAAAGTCTAGAAAGACAGTCAAGGCTGTAGTTTAAGCATCCCTGCCATATGACCCATATAATTAAGCCTACTTGCTCAATAGAAGTATCTGAGTTAGAAGCTCCTACAGAAGATTCACAGCACAGGTCCCTAGTGTTCTGGATCAAGACCATGCTATCAGCACTGGTACCATTAAAATATCACCTTCTAACATAATACTAGGTTCTGATAGAGATAAAGTGTCTAACTATGGGCCATCAATTAACCATGCATTCAGAACTGCCCATCATGAGCTGGTGCTGTCAGACCCATCCACTGACAAAGGTGGGCAGGTCTAGAAGAAGTTTACCTTTGATACTGAATTGGCTTATTCAGGAAACAACTTGAATAGGTCCAGAAAATACAAGTAAGTGGAAAAAAAGATTGCTTTACCATTTTTACCACGGTTTCACAGATACCTTCCTTTCAGCTCACATCAGTTGCATCATGGGGCTCCTTATGGCAAGCTGCCAAAGGAGAAGAAAATAAAGCTGGATTCACAGATGAATTGGCTCTATATAGGGATGCAAGCTAAATGTGAACTCTGATACACTACAGCTACACTCAGGAGTGGGTCTAAACACAGCAGTGAAGGAATTCCTCACTCTGGGATGGGATGCCCATCATCTACATCTTATGGAGTGAGAATTTGCCCGACCTAAGGATGTGCATGCACTTATGGACATGGAAGATGGCTTGTTAGTTAATGGCTTGGAACATCAAGGAAAGGAGGCCTGTGAATACATGTTTAGAATATGTATAATGAGTATAAAAATCTTTTCATCAAATGTTAATGCCCACTATTGCAGAAGAGGGTCTAAATAATTTGTGCCTTTAGATGGCTCAGGAAGTTGGTGTTATTCAGCTTTTGCACCCCCATACTTTCAAAATAGAATGTTTAACAAAGTAGCCATGGTGTCAGAGATAACTTCTATATGTGAGCCTAATAATGCAGGCTCCCATTCACTAAAGGTGACCTAGCTACTTTTGCTGGTTAATGTTTGACTCATCAGCAAAAGAGGAGGATGTTGAGCTTCTGATTTCTTGTGGACAATAATCAGCCTATTGGTAGCAAACTAATTATTGAAGATTCCTTTCACACTTTCACTGTGGACAGGACAGTGATTCATCTTGACCAGATGAACACATAATCAGGTATGTATGAATTTCATGTCTGAAAGACCTTGAACAGCAATACTAAAAGGTCACAGTGTTTGACCAACATGAGATTCCTCATAATATCTCTTAGAATCAAGGGGTACACTTTATAAATCATAAAGTCCACCAGTAGATGCATGAAAATGTAATTCACTGGTCCTATCTCACACTACAGCCCCAAAAGATGCTAGTGGAAGAGAATGGTGGAATGACCTCTTAATGATGCAGGTAAGGTTTGAGATTAGAGATCAAACCCTACAAAGATGAAGCATTGTACTTCATGATGCTGTATACTCATTAAATCAATGACTATTATATGGTGTTCTGTCAAATAAATAGAATACATGGGTCTATGAACCAAGAGAGTAGATGTAGAAGTAGCCACTTTAGGACCTGTGTTTATAGCAATCCTAGAGGAATGTACTCTTCCTGCAAGTAATAGAATAAGAGCCCCTATAAACTCAAAGATATAAAGAAGTTTTATTAACAAAAAGTCTACTGTTTGGTCATTTGGGGCCATTTTTGTTGGTAGACTGTAATAGACAGAAATACCGTAGTTTTGATCATTGACTCTGATCTTCATGAAAAGTTATGACTGTTGTTATCTAATGGAAATGTGTTAGCATGATCCAGAGAAACAGAGCCAATAGGATGTGTTTGTGTGTGTGTGTGTGTGTGTGTGTGTGTGTGTGTGTACAGATCTTCTCCACCTCTCCTTCCCTCTCTTTACTCTCTTTACTTTGAATAGTTGGCACACATGGTTGTAGAGGCTTACTAAGCTTAAACTTTGCACATTAGGCCAGCAGACTGACTAGACACACAGGGGAGAGTTGCATTTTGAGTTCAAAGGTAATCTACTGGCCTGGCCGAGTTCCTTCTTGCTCAGGGAAGGTCACTTTTTAATTTAAGAACTTCAACTGATTAGATCAGGGCCACTCGCATTGTGGAGGGTAATCTGCTTTACTTAAAATTCAAGAATTTTACATGTTCATCTCATCTGAAAAATATGTTCACAGAAATATCAAGAGCAAAGTTTGTTCAAATATCCAGGCACTGTGGCCCAGCCAAATTGACCCTCAAAATTAAACGTCACAGGAACAAGGAATAATATATGTGGCACTCAGGTGATTCATGTTGTGCCTTTCCTTCATGTCATAATTTGGCATAGATTTTACAACCCATCACCACAATTTGTGATGGTTAATTCCCCATCTTAATTTAGAAGCAAAAATATGCTGCATGAAAAAATAATTCTTAAAATATGTAAGTAGTCACAGGACTCATTAAATATATACAACTAAGATACCAAGAAACTTCTTTTTTTTAACTTTACTCCTTCCAAATGACACCAAGTATAAGAATTCCGTGTTTCAACAATGTACCAGTCAGGTGACAATTTTATATGGCAAAAGTTTTCAAAAGCAAAGTATATGATATGCATTGTAATTATGTTCAGGGTCCAAGAATAGGACAGCCTCCATTTCATCTATAATGAATTATAGACAGCTCCATGTTTGATGATGAAATTACATTATAAGTAAAACTCCGCACACTGGAAACAAGCCTAGAAAGAAGGACTTAGGAATATTGTACTGGTAAATGATTGCCTTAAGAAAATGTAAAATGGTTAGAAATGGTATTCTTTGAACTACCTAAATAAATCAAAGCATTATAGCATAAATTATTAACATTTTGTTGTTTCTTGTTATTTCCAAGTTGCACTGAGTAACAGAGTATATTGAGTACATGCATCTTTTTACCTTCAGGCCAGAGATTTAAATTGTCTCTTCACTATTTAAATTTCTTGTGGGTTTCTGATTTTTTGACATATAGTTCAGGAAAAAAAAAAAACCTGGTGCTCACTAATATAAGCTGTTTATCTGGTGTAGTTTAACAGCATGTGGAAAAAGACATGATATGGAGACAGAAACCTATCTAAAAGCACCACAGTGATATCCATTTCCTTCAAATGAATACAGTTATCCCACAAGCAGGACTGATCATATCAGAAAAAAGGTAGCATTAAGAATAAAACAAGGAAAGTAATAATTGAGCCAGAAGACAATATGATACTAAGCTTCACTTTACTGTTTTATTATTTTTTGTATTCTTTCCAGGGCAAAGAGGAAATTCCCAATGTTTACCTCTCAGGCACTCAAAAATGATATATTTTAGCTTTTAGCAAAGTTACCTGTTTTATTTATGCTGCAGAAGTGGCTGGCTGGAAAAACATCATAAATATTTCAACTTTTCTACCACTTTTTTCCTGATGGAAGCTAATTTCAGTCTTTAAAATCTTATTCTATTTGTGATAAAAATATTCCAGATTTTATTTTAGTGAGAGATTTAAAAAAGGGGAATTTTCCCCTAATGCTAAATATTATAGACAACTTTAATATGATAATAGAAAATTGATACCTATACGATATATATGGTAATATATACTCATATATAAAAAACATGTAACACTTAAGAGAGATATAAAACACTTAAACAACTAGCCATTATAAATATTCTTTGATGATAATGTTCCTAATTGTTTTTAATGTTTAAAGCTCTCACTGGAAATGTTAAATCATGTGTGAATACATTCTGTGTTTTGTTGCAGGCTCAGTAGAATTCAGAAAACATGACTGAAACTTTAACCTACAAGCATAGAACCACATATCAATCAATAAAATCATAAGAATAACACTATACCTTAATGTATTGAGAGATATCAGGAATTTTTCAAAATCAAGTTATTGACTCAATGAATATTTATTGAGTGTTCATTATATGTGAGATGCTAAATTTTAAATGCTGGATAGAAACAAAAATATCTGCCTTCATGGAGCTTATCTTTCAGTGGGAGGAGTCAGACAATAAAATAAAATATGTATTATGTTAAAAGGTTATGAATGCTCTTGAGAAACATGCTGCAGAGAACGGAGATAGAGAACCCTAATGGGACTCGCAATTGTGAGTGACCTTCTGGGGAATCTTTCACTGAGTTGAAGACACTGGAGCAAAGTCTGGAAGGAGACAATTGGGAGAACTACTCACTTATATCACAATATAAAATGCAGAGAAAAGACAAATGTGAAAACCCTGACATAAGTGTGACTTGACTGTCCAAAGAAGAGCAAGAGAGACATCGAGGCTCAGCATAGTGAAAGGGGTGTTCAGAATGGGAAAGATCTCAGGTGCTAGAAGCATTTTAGATGAGAAAGATATTGTCAGTATTCTGCCATTAGAGAATTTGGAGGAATTTGTTGAAGATCTTGATATAGCATGCAAGAGAAAAAAGAATCAAGGACAATTCAAGGATATCCTCTTCCATCAGTAAAGAATGTGATGTTCCCACTTTTAATTCTAGAATATAATTAAATAGATAGAGCAGAGGTGGGGAACCTTTTCACATTGGAAGACTTCATTAATTTAGCTGTAATCAAATAAGGCCACATTCAAGAAACTTTAATTAGACATACTTACAAATGTACATTGTTTTGTAAATATCTAACTACTATGTATTTAATAAATTCAAAAAATGAAAACTTAGTTAATTTTAAGGCTAACGAAACTTCTAACGACTTTGTTGTGTCTGCTTTTTGTTGGAAAGCATTTGAATATTTGGTTGCAGCATGGAGGTCCACAGTTTCAGTTGATCATCCAGATGTATATCAGTCATTTGTAACCTTAAGGTCATCTTGATTTGGGTTAGGTAGGAGGATGTAGATTTGCAGCAATAAGTGGTTGGAAAGCAACAAAGCCTGTTTTGGGCATGTTGTCAAAGAAATGGGTTTTCTAATGCATTTTTCCATGTTGCAATTGGATCTTTCTCAGCCTCAAACAATGACTTTAAAATGCCATCTATTGAGAGCTCAATCAATTCCATCTGTAGTTCTTTAGGTGCCTTGGTGATATCAACCAGATGAGGCTGAAATGCTAAATTGAGTGTGATGTCATGATTCTCAAAGTCAGTGAACTTTTCATTGTATTCACCAATTATTAGGTCTATAACAGCTGTGTGTTCTTCAAATGATTAGCATATATCATCCTGCTTATCAATGACCTTTGCTAACTGGGGAAAATGTTCATCTGAAATTTCGTTTCAAAGAAAACTATTTTGAAAAAAGTTAGGTTTTTCAAAATGCTTGGATTTTTTGCCACATATCATATATAGACTTAGTTTTACCTTGCAAAAAATATTTGAGTCATTTTGATTTGGCATATCACACAGAAATGCTGCATTCTTATAGAAATCTACTTTCAATAATTCACATTGCTGATTCTGTGTTTCATAAAATTTAACAATCTGTTATCACAGAGATGAAATTTTGACTAAAACCTGTCCCTGCGATAGCCAACACATTTTAAAATGATACAGCAAATCCACACTGAATACCTTTGTTCAACTTTAGCATGTTATGAAACTGATGATGAAACCGTGTTGAATTTGCATGAATATAGTATTCAATACTTGTAACTTCTTGCAAAGTGTCATTTAAAATAGTAGCTTTAGAACAGAGATTTTGCTGATGCCAGGTACAATGAAAAGAACTGAGAGAATCTGGATCTGTTAATAGGTTTTTTATATGTGCGATAAATCCTTCATCTTTTCCTGTTATGGAAGGTGCACCATCTGTACATACATTCACTAAATTTGCCAAATTCAGTCTAACTTCATGACATTTATCTTGAAAGTTGAAGATATTTATTCCCTATGTTCTATTTGCAAAAGTGCCCAAAGCAAGTAACTCTTCATAGCAAAGAGAATCTTCTGTTAGGACCCAAAAGAAGTATAAAACATGTGCCAAGCTAATAGTATCAGTGGATTCAACCAAAGCAATTGAAAATATATATTTTCTTGTTGAAGTATTGTATGAAGTTGTTCTGTTATGTTAAAGGTTAATTCATGCTGCTGATCAGTTATGGTCCTCCTTGAAAGAGGCAGCTATTTGTACTTTGAAACATTATCAGGGTCTAGCATCATACCACTTTGACAATGCATTCTTTCATATTTTCTACATCACTAAATGGCTTTCCTTTTTTCCCAAGTACATGAGCTGCTTTTTTAAAAATTTCAAAATATTAAAGGGGCACAAATGGTTTAGGTTACATGGATTGCTTTTGTAATGCTTGAGTCCTGGCTATAGGTATGGCCATCAGCCAAATAAGGTTCATCGTACCCATTAGGTAGGTTTTTCCCCTCCCCCCTTCCCCCTAGTTGATTTCCACTGAGTTTTACATCCCTCTGTGCTCATGTATGTTCATCAGTTAGTTCCAGTTTAAGAGCGAGTACATGTAATATTTGTTTTTCCATTTTTTTGGATACTTCACTTAGGAGATTGGTCTCCAACAAAGACCACATGATCATCTTAATAAATTCAGAAAAATCATTCGACAAAATCTAGTACCCTTTCATGATATATAAGTTACTTTATAAGTTTCTTCAGTGGCATTATTTCCAGGTCTTATTGATTCTTGAAAGAACACTCTTTGCTTTTGCTTTTTATCTTTTAATTTCTGCAATACAACATTTTGTGCCTCTCCCTCTAATCTAAAATATCTATGATCCTTATGAGTGTTATATGCTGACAAGCATTGAATTTCTTTAATGTTGATATTGCAGTATCACAAAGCAAGCAAATCATCTTATCTTCAGCAGAAACAAGATAATAATATCGCAATTCTCAATCCTCATTAAAAAATCTATTTTCTTCCTTCAGCTTTCTTTTGGTCTTTTTTGACTGATGGGCTGTTAAGCAGACACAACTAAAAAATACTGTTGACCTATGCAATTATTCACAAATTCCACTTCAAGCAGAAGCACCATGCATCATTGCTGAAAGCTGATAACAGACCAGAATACTTGATGCCCATAAACTCTCACTAACCAGCCTTTTGTAGTAGTGGTGCCAGTAAGGCAGGGGAAGTTAGAACTAAATCATGAGTGCAGAAGCCATCAATGTAGCCCTTATGGCTTACTAATGCTCAAATTGGGCCAGTCAATCTGGGAGGATTATTTCATTGAAACATGTTCATTTTAAATATAAAAGATGAACAAATATGTATTAATAAAAATAAAAGGATTTGTTCTGTAAAAGCTGGATTCAGTCAAAAGGGCATCCTTAAGGACCTAGAAGGCCATATGTCACCTTAAGGCCCCAGGTTACCCACCCCTGGGATAATAGAGTACTAGGGAAAAACTTTTGAGTTTAGTATGGAGAATGTTAAGTCAAGCAGAGATGTGGATTAGCAACTTCAGGGAGGTAATTGCTCTTTTCATAGGTGGGAGAAATTAGAGCATGCTTTATGCTGATGATGAGGATTCAGTAACAAAAATGGGAAAAAGTGGTTCAAGAGAGAGAGGAAGAAATTGTCTGAGAAATATCTCTGAAATTACAGATGGGATATTATATTCATGTTGGGGTTTGGGGCTTGAAGAAGAGCACAGAGAAAGAACAGGAGGGGTATATTTTCATCTTCACTGCTCCTTCAGGAGCACTGGTCTGAAAATACCCTTTTTGAAATAATATCTTACAATGCTTTCCTTTTTTTTGAAGTATATTTTACATACTTTGAAATAAGCAGATATTAAATATAAGTATTATAGATTTTGAAAAATGAATACATCCACGTAAATTGCATTTTCATTAAATATAGACATAGCACCCTTTGTCTCAGTTACCAGTCAATAACCTCTTGATTCTCACCAAACTTCTAAAAGCAATTTCTATTGTGCCTTCTTTTCACCATATGATAACTTTGCCAGTTTTAGAATATATACAAATAGAATCATAAAGTACGTACTCTTTTGCTTTTGGCTTCTTTTACTCAGCTTAATGCCTTGGGATTCATATATGTTATTGCATGAATCAGTAATTTGACATTTTTATTAGAGTAGCTCTGGTGTACTAATATGTCACATTGTATTTACATGTTGAGATGGGCATTTTGATTTTCTTCTCTTTTTTGGCAATTATGAATGAATTTTCTAGGAACATTTTTGTAAAAAAAGTTTATATTGGCATATGATTTTCTTTCTCCTGGATAAACACTTAGGAATTGAAAGGCTCAATTATAAGGTACAGGTATATTTTTAACTTTGTAAGAAATCATCATACTCTTTTCTAAAATGATTGTTTGCTTTACATTCTTCTTAGCGATGTAGACTAGTTCTGGTTGTTTCACCATCCTTACCAATCCTCAGTTGGTATCTCATTGTGTATTAAAGTTCATCTTCCTGATGTTGAACACTTTTTCCCCATGCATGCATTTGCCATTTGATTGTCTTGTCTTCCTTTGTGAAGCATGTCTTTTTATTATTGTTAATTCCCTGGTTTGTCTCTTAACATTGGAGCTTTTGTTTTTTGTGTAGCCACATCCTGCTGGCCAGAGCAGTCTGGCAGTCAGAGAAATCTGAGACGCTTGCCACGGTTTAGGAGAACTAACACACGGTGTTTTCTTCGCAGAAGAAGACTCCAGGGACAGCTCTGAAAAACCGAAGATTATCTAGGCCCCTCTATTCTCCACAGCTCCCAGAGTCTGAAGCATTCCATCTGTAGGTGCTCAGTTATTTCTCTTCCTCAACCTCAGAGACTTTGTGAGGCTGTTTGTTTTGCCTGGACTGTTCTTACTCTCCATTTTCAACGAAACCAGCTTCAACCCAAATACCATTTACTCCAGGAAACATTTTCTGGACTTGCCCGACCCCCACCAACTCCCCTGCACCTCCACCACCACAATTTGCCCTCTTTTAACATTGGTATTACTTATTATCTTTATTAATTTTTAAAAAAATAATGTCCAAATTCTCTCTATTCTATGTTTCATGATCATGCAAGATTTGTTGTCCACTTGTCACTAAGTGACATTTCATTTTCATTCTTTCCTAATTTTAATTTTTTTGTTAAAAAAATCAAATTTTCTCAAACTTCATTTGCATAAATATATTTTACATACATTTTCTTTTAATTGAAAATATGCTCTAGGAAGCTGTGTGATTTCAACAATAAAGCATCCATAATCACAAAAAGCCTACAATAGGTAAATATTAGAACATTATACTATATATTATTAATCTAAGTAAAAATTGTGGAAAATAAGGTATTGATATTATTTTGTTTGATATATATGAATTTTTAGTTTTATGTCAAAATACATACACATATATATTCCTTTGTGAAATTTCCTATAATGGATTTAATATTTTTCTAAATTATTATTTTATAATTATGTCATTCAAAAAGAAACATACACACACTTACACACACAAACACATATACACCCATCATTTTGCATGATATTTTCTCCAGTTATTTCTTAGATTCCATAAAACACGTTAAGTGAGCTAATTCGAACTAAGACTCAGGAATACAAAATAGAATCATTATATGTTATTTAGCAAATAATACAATGAGAAACATGTTAAATTATTTCTGAATCAGATTCCAAATATGGAAAATGGTCACAATGGACATAATACTACCTATGTCATAGAAGCATAGCAAAAATTAAAAGACATAGTATATGCAAAAATGTTGCCTGGTGCTTGGTATAAAGAAGATTTTAGTCAATTATCTTTATTAATATCCATAAAATCACCTCAGTTCTGTATTACTTTTGCCTAAGTTATTTTATTCAACTAAGTTATTCTTTCCTAGAAGGAATTTTTGAGCCATGTGCTTTAGTGTAAGACTGCAAATATTATTGTATTAAGCATATTATTTACTAGAACTATAAATTTCAGAACAATAAAGTATTATTTTTTTCTTGGAAACAAAATTACTAGGTTAAGTGAAAATTTAAGGAGGTGGAAGTATAGGCTATACAGGTAACAAGTTTAACCCCAGCAAGATCTATGAAGTTTATAGTGACCCTTGTGTTTCCTTACCATTCTATCTTCCATTAAAATGGCAAAATGATTCATGTTTAATATACTTTTGTGAAATTTGAATATAATTATTCTTTAAATACTAGGTAAAAGGTATTAAAATAGAGGACTTAAGGAAAAGACAGAACTTCTGACAGAATTGTGGAAATAGAATTATAAATTGTAAGGGAAAATGCATCAGGTATAAAAAGAATAGTCATCTCAGCACCTCTCCAAATACTACTATCTAGGAACCGCTGGTTTGAACAATAAGTGGCATGAGACTAGACAGAGCTTTTGGATTACTATTTAATGTATTGGCTGATTTGCATAACTCTACATTAATTTAAATATATAATTTAAATGCTTTCTTTCAAACCTTCAAAGGTAAATGTTTAATATTCAAAGATATTATTGAAAAAAAGTTTGTCTTTGGTAAGTTGCATGCATTTTTTTGTCCAATTGGTCACAATTATCATTGCCTTTGTGAACTCATATGCATTTTATGAGAAACTCAAGGCAAGCAAAGCTTATACACATAAAGTGTTCTGGTTGTTTATGGGGTTGGGTTTTAAAGTACAAATTGTGGCTCTCTTGCATGACTCACCAAGTGGGTGCTTCGTCTTAAATATCATATTTCGATTATTCTTATGTGGCAAAGACTTTTATTATATTTGTTTCCTAATTATATCTGTATTTTTTCTGCATTTAGAAGAATATATTGAAGTTATTAAAAAATGATGATACTTATTCAGCCTGTCTTCAATCATGTGTGAAGAATGTCACAAGGGAATGAACAAATTACTTAATTAAACTCATTTTATGTAAACCACTTTTATGAATGACTTTTAATTCCTGAAAATAATCAAAGTTGTACATATTTGCAAAAATATTGCATACTAAATTAACTTATAATGGTCTTGTCACATCCTAGAAAATTGAAAATATTTTACAAAGGTTTTATGGGCTTGAGCTCATGACAGGTCACTAATGGAGTCCACTTAATGTATGTCTTAGGAAGCACTTTTTAAAACATCTTATATAGATCAGCCCCAAGAGATACTCTCCCTATGATTAGTCATGTATAGTGAACACAACTAGACTAAATTAATATAAAGAGGTTATACTTACTCTCATTGAACATTATTTATACATAAATATAAAATCAGTGTGAGACAGAATTCTACACTTTTATTTTGTGAGGAAAAGATCATAAAAAGATCTTCTCCCCCTCACTCGCCTAGAGTTTACAAACTGGCTATTTTTAAAAGAGAGAAGCATGTGACTTGACCAATTAAATGTCTGTGGGAAAACAATGTTTAAAGATACCCTACTCAATATGCAAATACACAGAGAATATGTAAATATTTATTAAATGTCAATTTCTTATTTGGTAAGTGTCAATATACAAGTAGTATGGCAAGTAAAATACAGTCAAACAGGTTGCAAGTTTGAGTGGTATTTTAGCTTCATTTTTTAATCATGAACTCTTTCAATGTTTATATATCAGTTAAATTGACTCCAGTTTGGAATAGCATACCATTATTAATGTGTCATAAATTTTCTTCTTTTATTTTGGAAATAAATCACTTCTATTCTGTGTTATTCTATTATATTGAGCCAAGTTAGGTTTCACAGGCTTCTCAAAATAATGCTGCCAGAAAATTTTGCCAATGCACTGGATTAGAACATATAATTTATCCAGGGCAGCTGAAAATATATCAACTACTTATTTTACCTATTTTAATGGGGGAATAAATGATTTTACTAATTATTTTACTAAGTTAACTATGGTAGAAAATATTTTAATTGGAGATTTTATGTTAGTAAACATTATTATTATGTATCCCATAAGATGTAGCCTGTTGCTTATCAAGAGCTAGTGTAGGTTAGAGAGGGAAAATGTTTAATTTGCTGGCTAATTAATTTCTTTATCTGCCCCCAATGGAAAATTGCATTGCTTCAAAATTAAATGTGTCAGGTGAACTTTCAATTTGGTTCATTCAATGTAGATCTTTTTAAGTTCTTTAAGGTAGAGCTAGAAAACAATACTTGAGTACTAAATGAGATTAAATTTATGTGATAAAAATTCAGGTGCTGTTTTACACAAAGTAAATAAATGTATTTACTATAAAATGAGTAGTTTAATTATGTTCTATATGATTTCTTAATATGTCCCTGAATTCTCAATTCAAGAATGATTTTGAAAATGATAAATTATTATGTCCTTGGAAAACATTTCAGAATGGAATCTTTGGTATTTAGTCATTTTGGAACAAATGCATTTCCAGAATAGAAGACGAGAGAGTTTATTAGTTTTAAACAGTCCATATTTGATCATTGCTCTAATATAGTTTTATACTTACTATAGGCAAACATATGCTGAAAGCTACATAAGGTAAGAAATAGAAAAACAGGTTTTTATATCAGAAGATTATAAAATGGTACATGTTCTCTCATTGTCCACACATTCATAAGAAAAGTAATTAGTATATGTGATGGTTAATTTTAGATGTAAAGTTGACTGGATTAAGGATATTCAGATAGTTAGTAAAGCATTATTATTTTGGAGTATACCTATGAGGGTGGTTCCAGAAGAAACTGGCATTTGAATCAATGCGTTGAGTACGGAAGATCTGCCCTCCCCCAATGTGACCTGGGGCCTGGATAGAAAGAAAAGGCAGAGGAAAGGTGAATTTCCTCTCTTTTTTGGAGCTGGGACCCTTCTTCTCCTACCCTTGAACGTCAGAACCCAGGTTATGCAACCTCAAGGCTTCAGGACTTGCACCAGTGGCTCTCTGAATTTGTGGGCTTTTGGTCTTGAACTAAAAGTTACACCATTACCTTCCCTGGTGCTGATCCTTTCACATTTGGACTGAGCCACCCTGCTGGTTCCCCTGGTTTTCCAGCTTGCATACAGCCCATCGTGTGGTTTCTCAGCCTCCAGAATCATGCCAGCTAATTCCTCTAATAAATCACCTCTTACTAGCTATCTATCAGCTATCTATCAATCTATCTATCTATATTCTGTTAGTTCTGTCTCTCTGGAGAACCCTGATTAATATAGTCAAGTTGTACTAAAGTTTCATAATATCAGCTTTTAATGTGAATTTCAGTAATTTTAAAGAGTTTTTTTAAATTAATGCTCATTAAATATGAGCTATAAAGTTAGTATTATTTAATTCTTAGCATATCTGAACTTGGAGGTATCAGTAAGATCATCTAGTAGTCCAACAAAAGTTCAAGATAAAATCGAGCTGTTTTTTTCCATGCAATATATAATAAATTACCTTTGGGCAAATATTTTATTTCATATTTTGTTTATTTCAATTTGGAATTTTATTGTTCTACTTTTTAAAGATACATCTTAATGTAACAAAGTGGTAGGAGCCTAGAAAATTTTAAAAAAAATTATAAATAAAAACTCAGCAGTACAAGAATAAAACTCTGACTAACTCTCAATTTTTTTCAAATATTTTTAAAAACAAAATGACAGCAAGTGTTCAGCATCTGAAGCAAAAATAATAAAGCAAATAAGACTCTGACTAGTGTAAATGGAATTGAGGTGACTAAGAAAAAAAGTGTTTAGTTTTTAAAAGTTTAGACAATGCCTGCAAAGAAAGGCTTGTTCTTAAATCCTTGCACATAAGTTAGATTAATGCATCATGATAATCTAAAATATGCCTAGAGTCATCAGCAGGTAGAAATATGTTTGTGTCTTCAGAAAAATATATTTGGAAATGAAAGAGGAATAGGCAAATTTATTTCAAAGTTTCTTATCCAAAAGCTCACCTTACATTGTATTTTCTCTGCCATCCAAGATTCTTTCATGCCATCCTCCCTCAATTATTGAATAGACAGAAAGAAAAGTATAAAATAAAGAATGTATGGATTTTGTATGAGAAAACTCAGCTCAACTGCAATTTAAAATCTAGCTCCTTTCCGTTGTCCTTCTTTTTGCTGGGACTCTTTAGTGGAAACTCCGTTGTGTGATCACCTGTGCCACATAAGGAACAAGATAAAGAATATTTACCAACATTTACTCCCCTATATTAGCTTCTCATTTTATTTATTTATTTATTTGAGACAGAGTCTCGCTCTGTTGCCCAGGCTAGAGTGAGTGCCGTGGCATCAGCCTAGCTCACAGCAACCTCAAACTCCTGGGCTCAAACTGCCTCGGCCTCCCGAGTAGCTGGGACTACAGGCATGCGCCACCATGCCCGGCTAATTTTTTCTATACATATTAGTTGGCCAATTAATTTCTTTCTATTTATAGTAGAGATGGGGTCTTGCTCTTGCTCAGGCTGGTTTCGATCTCCTGACCTCGAGCAATCTGCCCGCCTCCGCCCGGCCTAGCTTCTCATTTTAAACAGCCTTTCTCTCTGCTTAGGTCAAGTACTAAGTAAGTTGTCTTTTAAATGATTTTCACACTGAGTTTTTTCCTATACCTATAGCTGTATTGTATAGAAAGAAAACCAGTTATACATGGAAATCTGTCCCTTTCTAAGCACAAGTATTGCTATTTCATACTTTATATTTCTTATCCAATCATTAGCATGAACTTTACTCAAGTAACCTGAGTTACTCCTGTGCATGTGAAATATGAATTGTGTAATTTGGAATTCAGTGAAATGTGAAATTCAGCTAAAAAAATCAAACACATATGCTAAAAATACAGGCACAAAGTAAAATGAAGTGAAAAGAGCTTATGATTTATGTTAGTTACTAATGAAATTTACCAAAGTTCTAATTCCTTTAACAGTTAAAGCATTTTACTCAAAAATTTATGAAAAAACACAAGTTATAATCTTCTCAATATCTCTGAGTGTATTAATTGAAAATATAATACTATTCTTTAAAGTTTCTTTTGCAGCATCTGTAAATCTGGTTCCACTCCAAGTTCTAATCCTAGGTCTGAAAAGCACTTAAATGAATTCAGCAAGTAACTTAAGCATTCTGTTTTCATCTTCCTGGTTATAAAGTAAGAATACTAAAGCTTGCTTTCAGTGTTGTGAGAACTAATTAATGAATTTTTATAAAGTTCCTTCTAGCTCTAAAGCATAAAATTCACAGAAGTATTTCTTATACTCACAATGGATGTTTTTTCATCAATTCAAATTATAGAGGAAGTATTATTATTTACTATAATCAAAAGCAGTATTAGAAATGGAGGCAAAGAGAAGATGATATAGTGCACGATACATATTGCAATTATTTTTTAAGGAGTGAGTTTCCATGTTTTATAGTGTTTACCTCTAGCTGTACTGAATAACAAAAATTTAAGAGTTAAGTCAATACAGTCTAACGTGAAAAAGAGGAGTACTTCTGTGCATCTAAAACCATCCAATGAAAACCAAATTAAACCAACATAATCAAATAATATACCTTTACAATGAGCAGTTATGCAAGTGGAGAACTGTAAAAGGAGGTGGGGAAGCTTATTTGGATCATGCTTTGAATGCATTCTGTACATCATCAGCAGAGAGTAAGTTTATGTCTGTTCATGGTTTATTTGCTGGTCTAAACGCTAATGTTAAAAAGTGGCAATATATTTTATTTGTTTCTTTATTTTTGTTTATTTCTTTGGGTATGCTGAGAAAAGGAAAGAATAAAGACAATAAAGTGAATTTTAAATAGAACTTTACTTCCCCACCCATATTATATTCTTCCCACTTTTGTGGTTTAATATTTCCCTTGCTTTTTTGAAGCAGTGATGATAGAAAACAGTACTATTTTGTGTGTGCCAATGTCCTTCACAAAATTGTAAAAGATAAGATGGCAACTTTAGACTGGTCATTTTCATTTTTTTCCTAAAATTTAATTCTTTTTCATATCCAAATGTCTGAAGAATGCAAATTTGACACTTGCATATATGTGTTCAAGAATTACGTTTCATAGTTCTTGTATAACAAGTGGACAACACAGTATATAGTGGTTAGAGAACATTAAAATTTTATTAATAGTAATGAAAACACCTGGAAAATCAGCTCTCTGGATATTGTATTATTTGTATAAGTAGCAGTTAAGAGGGAGAAAGGAAAACAAAATTCATTTATCCTGCCACTATTTCAAATATTCTTTGAGAACATGGCTTAAAGATCTAATATTTATCTTTGTGTGATTAATTTAGAATATCTTAGGCCAATAAAAATAAACTAGCATTATGTTCTTTCTTATTACTATATCACATAAAAATGGCTTATTATAAAAGAAAATTAAATACAATTCAGATTTTAATAGTTTACAAATCCCAAAACATATTTGAACAAATTTAAAACATAGCACATTGAATTGATATATGCAGTTTGGCTATGCCAAAGATTTGTTTGGTAAGTTGATACAAGTGTCAACCTTTCTCCTTTAACTGTTTGATTGGTGAAAGAGAGTAATCTCACAATGAATTTTTGGAGTATAACTTTAAGAATAATCAATAATGTGAAGCTGTAATGCTAATGTCATTGGTCTTTTAGAAATGATTGTTAAAATCATTAGATTTTAGATTATTTTAGATTTTAGATCATTAGATTTTAGATTAGAAATGATTGATAAAATCATTTCTGGTTTTAAAACACTAAGCTGTCCAGTTTTGGTCTGTGACAAATAACATCAGCATGATTATATCTGGAATAAGAAAATAAAATCCCACCCAACTGCTTAATGTCTGTGCTAGATAAAACTCTAGGAACCAGAACCACGTCAGCATTTTGTGTTTCTTAATGACTAGAATGTATTCAAACAAAAGTGATGAACAAAGAGAATAATGGCATTTTTAAGTCAAATTTCATTTAAAAAGCTTTTGATCAAACATACAGCATTGAGCAACAAATTATTTCCCACTTGCAAACTTTGTCAAATATCTTGCTTTATGTTTGGCCATGGCAACATAAAACTGCTTATGTTGCTGATAAAACTAAAGAAAAGTAATTATGCTGTATAAACTAATGCAAATGTGGTGTATTGTTTAAAGAAAATAAAGTTTTGTTCTAATTTATTTTCCCCACTGACTAGGGGCTCTATAAAAGCTTAATAGAGTCACAGATATTTTATATAAATTAAGAATTTGGTAAGCTGTTATTAACTAATAAACCAGGATTTTTAATACCCAGTTGTATATTTGAAGACCAATTTGCTTATCTCATATTTCTTTTATAAAGTACAATAAGAAATAAATAAAAATATGTTAAAAGTTTAAAATATAAATGACTCAAAAATAATTAAAATCACCTAAAGTGTCCTGAATATAGTGCACTGCTTCCTGGATTAAACCCTAACTAATATAAAAGAGATCTTCTTTGGTGAAGTGTCTGTTTAACTATTTTGCCATTTTTGTTTTTAGTGTTCCTTATACATTCTGGATGTGATTTTTTAATCCAATGTATACTTTGTTTGGTTAACTATTTTGCCATTTTTGTTTTTAGAGTTCGTTATACATTCTGGATATGATTTATTTATCTAATATATGCTTTGCTAATATTTTCTCTCAGTCAGTATTCAGTCTTTCCATTCTTTTAGCCCTGTCTTTCAAAGAGATATTCCTAATTTCCATATTTTGTAATACAGATAGTGCTTGGTGTCATATCTAAAAAAATCTTCCCATAATAAAACAATACAAAGATTTCTTCCTGTTTTTCTTCTAAAGGCTCTATAGCTTTAGGTTTTACACTTAGGAGTATAATCTATGTCAAGTTAATTTTGTATATGATGTAAAGTTCATATTTCTGCAAATGATTAGCCAAAGGTGTGAGCATTATTTGTTGAAAACACTAGGTTTACTTCCTGAATTGTCTTTTTACATTTGACAAAAATCAATTGATAAAGGTTAATTAAAAAAAATCAGAAATAGACTCATATGAGGATCTATTTCTCAACTCTCTTCTTCATTGATCTATTTTTTATCTTGATGTCAATATCACACTGCCTTGATTACTGTTGCTTTATAATACATGTAAAAATTAGGAAGTTGTGTTAACTCTCCAGTTTTATTATTTTTCGATGTCATTTTTGGCTATTCCAGTGATTTCAACTGATGCATTCTGGCTGATTCAGAACTTTTGAATCAGTTTTTCAATTTCTACAAAAATGCCTGTTGGGAATTTGATTGAGATTTACTTGAATTTATACATCAATCTGGGTAGAATTGACATCTTAACAATATTTAGTCTCTTGACACATGAACAAGCTGTTTCCCCATTTATTTGGATATTAAATTTTTCTCAGCAATGTTTTATAGTTTTCAGCATCCAAGTCATGTACATTCATGCATATCTTTTACTGGATTTATCCTTAGGTATGTTATAGTTTTGAATGCCATTGTAAATGATATTTTTTAATTCAATATATGAATTTTTATTAGTATAAAGAAATAGGTTTAATTTTTGTATGTTTCCTTGAAGATAATGCCAGATGTCTGTAGTTAGATAGAATATTAGAATAAAGGAAGTAACGACTTTTCTGATAGACACCAATGTCTATCAGACACCAATGTCTATGGCAATGTCTACACCAATGTCTATCAGACACCAATGTCTATGGGCAAAAATGTACCCCGAACTGGACAGCAGTATAGAATTTCAATACCCATTTACATGGTGAGAAAATGCTGCTGCTCTGCAGCTGGCCTCACAGTCATGAGTGTTCATAGCAGGCAAAGCCAAACTGATCAGTGGTGGCCTTGAAAGCTCAGTATGTTATGAATAGGACTTGAAAAACAGGGAAAAGATTACTGTCGTTAAATGCAAATGCAACCAAAAATATCAATTGGAAGTGAATGTAAAATGTATGCATGGGGGTAGAGTATGAAAATAATTGCATAAAAAATAGTAAAGTGATTTCATTCATATTGTGAACATATATGATATAATTTTGTTTTTTTTATTTTTAAGTATAATGCATTATATATTGGTTTTATAATGACAAAACAATTTTATTGTAAAAAATGTTTTTTTCTAAATATTTTACATGCTAGCAGTGTTCACTTATGATAAAGGATTTTGAATCTGTCAGAGACAAATAAATGTCATTTATGAAATAATAATCATTGTGAAAAGTGGATCATTTTGCATGATTGTACTTTGAGTCTGCATCATGTGTTTAGAATGAAAAAATAAATAAAAATGTGGATGTGGAGAGTATAAAAACTGCCAACATTTAGTAACAGTATAAAAATGACACTCTTAAGCTCACTGAAAATTGTTGAATTCTTTTTCCTATGAAATTACATTTAAATTTCAAATTTATTTAGAGCAATTAATAATTGAGTAAATTTTGATCACTTTAGATTCTACTTTTGACCTTGATTTTCACTTTCAACTTAATGTATTCATATTAATATTTGAAGGCCCAGATTGGTTTAAACCTAAAAGATAAAAACCTTGAAGTCACAACTTTGGAATAAATATCCTACAATTTTAAATATGCTAGATTTTCAGTTTTCATATGTTAGAATAATTCTGTTATTAAAATTAATGAAATTAGACCATATTTTATATGGAAGAACAAATTTCTTAGATATAGTTCTAGCTAAGATTAAGAGCAACATGGCAATAACAATGACAATGGAAATATCAAATAATAAATATCCCAAACATGTATAAACATTAATGTCATTATCTTTCCATTTTTTGTTACCCTTCACATATTTCTCTGTTACTGTGAAATAATGGGAAGAAGAAAGAACATTTTTGTGTAAAAATAAAAGTATACAATATACTTAAAACGTACACTTATCATGGACAAAAATGCTCAGTTTCATTTTATCAACACACACAGAATAATGAAAAAGAGTAAAAAGATACATGTGAAAACACTCAGAATTTTTATATTCACTCAAGATAAAAGTGAAAGTTGATTTTTTGTATTATATTTTCAAGGGTACTACACGTATAATAGTGGGAAAAAAAGAAGAAATTGAAGAAGTACAGTAAAATATAGAACTTTTTTTTTTATTAGTGCTAGAATGCTTGGAAGTTATAACCAAAAGAGCTCTTGACCTCATGAGCACCTCTATCTTTTATGAGAGCAAAAATATCTCAAGTGGCACCGTGCTTCTTTTTCTAACCCTGTTTTCATTAATTTAGATATACAGTAAATGTTCTTTTTAGTGTTCTTGTTTGGTCAAGTCAAAAGAAACTGTAATAGCTGTGGGATCACAGGGAAAATGATGAAGGATTGGTGAAAGTGAAGTAAATCGGTTTGGGTATTGGCCTGTCAGTGGAGATGAATCAGGTTACAGAAGACTTTTCTCTTAAATATTTTCAAAAAAAAAAAAAAAAGCAAGAGGAAATTTTATTCTTGAAGCAAATTCCTTCTCCTCCTGATTATTAATCTTATTAATTGTTAATACCGAAATATAGCTCAGAAAAATTCTAGGAATTTTTCTTTCAAATATTTTTAGTTAAATGCACTTGTCATGTATTTCAGTGGGAAAATCAGAATGCTTTCAGATCCCAATACCCAGATAAAAATTTGGAAATAAACTATTTAATAAGGATACCTATATATGTGAAAAACTGGATAGATCACAAACCATGATTAACTTGGTAGTTTTAATTAAAAAAAAAAAAAACAGCAAGCAAAATAAGCCTCCAAATGTTATTTTTAGCTTTAATGGTTATGTAATAGAAAGAACATTTTTATTTTCTTCAACTAGCTCTACAATTTTACTATCATTCTCTTCGGTTTATGTTGTATAGCCCTGGTCTAAAAAGAGATCCAAAATAAATCTAAGCTCCTAACCTCTTATCAATGTGTATTAAATCTTTCAAAATTAATGATAAGGTCTTTCTCAAATTAATCAACTAGAAAAAATAAGGAATATATTTTTTTAAAAAGAAGCAATTAAATATATATATACCACAAAACAGTTTTTTAAAAGATGACTATATATTGACAAATTATAATTGTATATATTGATGGAGTACAAAGTGATAATATGATTTTTGAGTACAATGTGGAAAGATTAAATTAATAATTAATATATCTATCACCTCAAGTATTTAATCATTTTTTGTGATGAGAACATTAGAAATTTACTCTCTTAGTGATATGCAAAGGCATCGAATTCTTTATCTATCCATTCTTTGATGAATACTTAGGTTGTTTCCATAGCATGGCTGATGTGAATAGTACAGTAAGTAACATGGGAGTGTAGATGTCTCTTCATCACACACATTTCAAATCTTTTGAGCAAATATCCAGCAGTGGAATTGTTGGATCATGAGGTAAATTATATTTTTAGTTTTATGAGAAAGTTTTATAATGTTTTCCCTGATAGTTGTATTAATTTACAAATACCACCAACTAGGTACAAGGGTTCCCTTTTCTCTACAAGTGTTGATCCTAATCAACACTTGTTATCTTTTGGCTATTTGATAATGGACATTCTGTTTTTTAGTTATTTGTTCCCTCAAAAACTATGTTTTTTGTATTTTGTCACTGATTTACAATTTTGTTTTCTTTTGTCTGTCAAGAATTTTTAATTGTTTCTAAGCAGAGTAAGATAACTATGCGAAATGGGAACCTTAATTCTAAAATCAGGGCCAGGCATGGTGGCTCACGCCTGTAATCCTAGCACTCTGGGAGGCTGAGGTGGGTGGATTGCTCAAGGTCAGGAGTTCGAAAGCAGCCTGAGCAAGAGCGAGACCCTGTCTCTACTAAAAATAGAAATAAATTGGCCAACTAAAAATATATAGAAAAAAATAGCTAGGCATGGTGGTGCATGCCTGTAGTCCCAGCAACTCAGGAGGCTGAGGCAGAAGGATTGCTTGAGCCCAGGAGTTTAAGGTTGCTGTGAGCTAGGCTGACGCCAAGGCACTCTAGCCCCAGCAACAGAGTGAGACTCTGTCTCAAAAAATTAATTAATTAATTAATTAAATAAATAAAATAAAATCAGGCTTTGTGGGCCTTTTGTGCACTAACGATTATACAATAGTCTTTATGTAAAAGCTAGCTATATGAAGAGTAGAGGGATTAATAATTAATCACACTGATAAAAATTCTATTTTGGCTTTATTTTACTTAAAAAGTCAAATTCTGAAAATTCAATTAAATTGCCACATATTTTACTTTAATATTTGAAATTTTCTAACTGCTTAATGATAGTGATCTTTTGACCTCAAGAAAGTAGAGCACTTCTCCTGGGAGCTGCTTTAAAAAGATATAAAACAACTTCTCAGTAGAGTAAAGAATCTGACTAGAAGAGAAGGGCTCTGCCGGGATGAAACCGTGCTAATTAGTTATACTTCACCTGAGTGAAATAGTGCTAATTAGTAATATTTCACCCATCTAATGCCAACTTAACTCCAAAACAATGAAGCAGTTTGATTCAAAGAAATAAATTGAATAAGAATGTACTCACCACTCATTTTAACTCTATTGGATTTGGAGAATTGATTCATGGCAATTCTGAGCAATTGCCCAATTTAAGGGAAATTATTTCAGATAGTGTTCACTGTAATTTTAAAGTTACTGTCTTTTCTAGAGGTTACTATATCATTGATAACTGAAATTTTTCTCAGAGCTGTTCAATTGCAAATAAACAATTGGAGCTTCACTTTATTATTTATAATTCAATGATGTCAGGAACAATGAAAGAGATATTCATCTACTTGGCAGATTTCATACAAACATGCATTTATGAAATACTGATTTTATATCTACTCTGCATAATAGCAATATGTACTCAGGAATAACCTGTTTGGTAGACTATTGTATTTTAATCTCAGTCCTCTGGAGAGTTATTTAATCAAAATAGCTCTGCTTAAGTGCACTACAAAAGGAGACAGGAAAAAAATGTCAGAGGATCAAGGAGAGACAAAGGACTACGAATTATAATACTAAAAGTAATTTAGTGCCTTGAGGCATGGTAAATTTTTTCTTCTTAAACTTGAGGGGGAAAGCTCAGACAAGTCAGGAATATCAGACTTACAACTGAGATCTCAGTGAATGGCAAAATAAATTCTCATACCCATGAACAACTAAACACCTAGATTAAACGTGTTAATTCAAAATGGAAATGTAAGTTGCACAGAGCTCCTTAATAATCGGCGTCTGTGAAACACTAATTGGTACCGTATGATTGTAGGCAACCATTCTGGGTGTTCTTCTGTCTACTTAACTCTTCTTTGTACACATAACTTTAAGAAGGCTTTTCAGTATTTTTATGAGCTAAATTTTAGAAATGCTCATGACTTATAACAAAGAGTTAAACAATGCAACACCCTTGCACAATAAATCAGGTATTAAGGTATACGCTCTTATCTTATGGTGGAAGTCTATGGTAATTACTCTATTAATGTGTAGCATATGTTTAACCAACATGCCTAATTATCTTAAACTTTGATTACTGAGGTTAAAACAATATAGGAGGCACAGAATATTAAAGAGAGTTTTACTTCTACTTATTTTTGTGTGTGAATTCATCATCACCTTTCCCCACTGTAAATGAATCCTGTCAATATTTCCTTCCAAACTACTATTACTGGGTCTGATCTTTTCTCCTTGGCAATAAATAATTATTGATATTACCTTCTGTATCTTTTTAATGCCTTTCATAGCATTCCAGTGTATAGTACACACCCATGAACTTTTCAAAATTTGTAATTCACCTCAAATTAATAATCAGGGACAACACTTTGTTTACTTTTTCTGGCATTATTTATTATTATTTATCAATACAGTCCTACTGCTAGCCCAGGGCAACAGTCGGTAATAAGTGAGTTATACATAAGATGTAAATTATGGCTGAGCACAGTGGCTCATGCCCATAATCCTAGCACTTTAGGAAACTGAGGCAAGGGAATCACTTGAGGCCAGGAGTTTGAGACCAGCCTGAGCAACATAGTGAGACCCTGTCTCTACAAAAAATTAGAAAATTAGCCAGGTGTGGTGTCACACCGCTATAGTCCCAGCTACTAGGGAGACTGAGGCAGGAGGATCACTTGAGCGCAGGAGTTTGACGTTACAGTAAGCTATGACTGTGCCACTACACTCTAGCCTGGGTGACAGAGCATAATTCTGTCTCTAAAATAAATAAATATAAATAAAAGAAAATAAAAATAAATTATGGCTACAAATTTGACTCTGGATTTCTGTCAGAAGTCTTGCTTGGTTTCTGAGCAATCACTTGCTTGAATTCATCCACATGTACTTTTACATTATTGCTTTGATGTTAAAAAGTATCACCTGGCTTAATACCAATCAATGAGTAGCCATTGCTTCAACCAAGCATGATTCAAAAATTCTGTCTTATGAGACAATCCTACACCCGTGGATGGTCATTTTAATGACAAAATCCACTTATCATGGATCTACCTACTTTGGATCTACCCATGTGAGCCCTAGGCCTACTCTCCATCACACTTGTGAGATTAGGGGCACTCACCGGGGCGTGCTCTGCATCACCCTTGTGGGACTTCAACGAGAGCATGAAGTTCAGGCTACCTGCTATACCAGAAGTAACAAACTGACTAAATCCATTTGGTCTGGTTATCTCCTTACAGACTACATTTATGAATGTGTAACAAGACACCCTAGCTTCTTAGGGACTGCTTAATTACCTGATAGTTGCAAGGCTTTCCAAAGATTAGACTGGAAAGTAAAATTATGTCATCTTTACCACAATCTATTGGTCAAAGCATGCCAGGACTATACCAGATGCAAGCAATGAGGACATTTTTGTCTTGATAAGGAGGAGTGACAATGTCACATTGAAAAGGGGTATTAGTATAATAGAATTCTCACTCTCGTCTCTGTATCTCATAACTTTCAGTTCATAATTTTCCCTCTTTGGATCTCTGTGTTATGAGATTGTAATTACTTCAATCTACATCTTGTTCTACTAATTCTCTTTGCTGTAAAGCAAGTTCACTGAATTTCCCAGCTTCTTACTAAAGTATAAAAGAACATACAAAGTCACAAAAATACAGTGTGATGTATTTTCACAAACTACCAAAGGCCATGGAACTAGGCCCTAGGTCAAGAAAAAAAAATATTACCAGTGTCTGGAACCCACTCTCATGCCCCCACCTACTCACTACACACTAGTCACTACAGCAAGGATAAATTACAGTTTTATTGTTTTTGATCTTTATATGAACAAAATCATAATTCTGTATTCTTTTTGTGCCTGTTTTCCTTTGTTCCTCAGTATGATTATAAGAATCATCTATGTTGCAACTCAATCTACATTCTCTGAACAGAGGCGATGATGTTAGCAAATCCTGTCTAAAGGTTAAAAAAAAATTAAATGTATTTTTAAAATTTAAAACATCTTGATAAATAATATATGTCAAATAAAAAGAAACTGTAGTTGAAATTAATATTTATAATTAAATAATTTAAAATGATTAGTATTCAAAATTTATGAGACAAAGATAAATTGTTACTATATAGGGAATTTAAATACTTGTTTGTATATAAGAAAAAAAGTAACTGAAAATTAGGGTTCTAAGCATCTAAATTGATGCTTAGTGAACTATTAATAAAATAACCCTTCAAAACCTACAGAATGGAAATAATTTAAAATAAGCCAGAACTAAAAAAATATATACAAAGACATATATACATGAAAACTGTCAGAGACAAGTTTATTTTTTTCTCATAAAAGATGTATATATTTAAAAGTATCTAGCAAAATTAACAAAAGATTGGTGAGTTATAAAAATGTCCCAGATCCCACGACCTTCTTTCCTATATCCATACCCTTGACAACATGACGTAGAAACCCCTTTTGAAAGAGTTGGACAATAATTCCTGAATTCTTGAATTTGGGCTGGCTTTGTGACTTGCTTTGGTAAAATAGAATGTGAAAGAAGTGACAATATTCCATTTCTGAACTCTCAGACCAGATGATCGCCTAGCTAACCCATACATAAATGAGCTTAAAATAGCCTACTGTTTTAAGCATTTGGGGTTGAGGTTTTTGATTAGACAACGTTATTGTCAAACACAGAGTCCATTACATTAGCATATTATATATCTCTAAAGAATTCACTTGATAAGTAAAAGAATAGTTCTTAATTTTAATAATATGTAAGTTTCAATACATCAAATTAATTATGTGAAAATAATTAATGAAAATATTTTTAAAGAAAACTAAAATGACATTCTATTTAACTCAATTTGAAAAACACATTGTGATAACTGTAGTTGATACGAAATAAAATATACTTATAATAATGCTCTATTATAGTTTTAATTAAAATCAAAATCACTGAGCAGTAGTAATGCTGCTACTTTGGAATTTATAGTTGGAATATATAATTATTATATATGTGAAATATTTAATATGCTAAGTAACTAAAAGAACTTTTAAAAAACAGCGTCACTATAACTCTAAGTAGACACCATTGCAGACTCAAATAATTAAGTTCTCAAGAAAAAATTCTTCATGCCAAAAATTGTGCACTTAGAAATATGACTGTTCTTATCAAAATAAAAAATTTAATACATAGTCTAAAGATATAACTGACAGTATTTATGGGCAAAATTTAAAAATAAGCTCATAAAACTGATCAAGCTATAAAATGGTGTGTTTATTAGTAATAAAATATAAACAAAAAATATAGTCAATAATTTTTCTGTTATCTACACATTTAAGTAGTATTCCTCGTGCATAAGGGGTATTTTCATCTGCAAATCTATAGATAGATATTCTAGTATCAGAAAAAAATATTATTTTCTTCACTGGCCTTAATAAATGCTGCTAAGTTCTTGTTTGCCGATCTCCATTTTTATTATACTAAACACATGCTACATTGCTTTGTGTCTGGTAAACAGGGACAAAACTAAAAATAATACGGAGGTGGTCATTGTTTTGGTTGTATTCGAGGAACAATCTTCTTTAAAGTATATTATTCTGAGCATTAAAAGTGAAGGTTGAATGTATTTCTAACATGTTATTATACTGTGCCTCATTCCACTTCTCTTTTTCACTTGTAAAGTAAGGTGTCTGGTGATACTATACACGTTTGTTATGAACATTAAAAACATTGAGAAAATGCATGTGAAGGGCTTGGCACAGTATCTGACGAAAAGTAAATGATCACTAAAATTGAACTATTTACTATATTTATTATAAGTTATTCCTAAAGGAGAATTTCTATAGATACCATATCATACTTATTTATATAATATATAAAATATACAATATTTTTGCTTTTTATAATTTTTTGTTTAAAAAGATGACTTTTCCTTATCTTCATTCCCATCACTCAGTAGTGATGGTCCTACCTAAGCCACTGTATCCTAGACAAAAATTGCACGTTTTACTCCAGCCAAAGAGAACCACATCAAGCTGTACAAGTAGATTCATTTAATCAGCAAATATTTATTATGAATTTAATGCATCATATCATATCACTCTATCAGAGATTCCTCAGCTCCTGGGAACCAACATAACATGAATATTTTACGCATTAACTTATTATCCATCTCACTATGCTCTAGACGAGCAGCACAGCCATAATTTCATTTAAGACTTAACTAAAATACTACCTCTTCCATGCCATCCTTTCTCACCCCAAACCCAAATTATCTCCCACTCCTCTGAACTATATAGCAGCTCATCAGTGAGATCATGAACTTCTCTTTTCTTGTGCACACAACAGGTTTTAAAAAAATCTTTGGTTCTGTGTTGCAAGCATATGCTAAAAGATTTCAGAGAAAATATGGACTCAGCATTTTACTCTTACAAGCTTATAAAAGGAAAAGGGCAAAAAATGTTTTGTTTACTTCAACAAAGAAACTGATGGCATGCTAACTATGCTAATAAGAAATGGATGGATACTAGGAGGAAATGATGGTCTCTAGTAATTTTATCACCAAAGTAAAGATATCTTTTTGGAAAACAAAAAGGAAGCAAATAAAATACCACTAGGTGTCACTGGGGAAAGAGAAGAGACAAAACAACAAGGTTAAAGAAAAGTTAAATTGAAGCTTTACCATAAATGCATTATTTATGGAAAGGTGAATAGCAGCTTTTGTATCAACAGTTTCAAAGAAAACTAGAAGTAAAGAGGAAAAGGAAGTTGGCTTCAGTATTTCTGAAAGCAGCTGCTGAGATGTATCAGGCCAGAAAATCTCCAGCTGCTGCTTCTGTGAGTAGTGTCCAAAGTTTCACACCCTAAACGCATATAAATCAGAATTCTGAGAGAATACCAATGTTTAGAAAATATATTGATTAGAAGTATAGAAGTAGAGACAGAAAATGATATATGAGTTTTTGAAAGACATTGTAAATTTCAGTTTAGTTCTAAAATTTGTTGTGACATTTTAACTTGGGGCAAATCACTGTAAAATTATTGCTTTCTTCTGTACCATGAGAAAATTAATATAGAGCCTGCCCATTTACAGATTGTCTATGCAGATAATATAAGAGTAGGTATTTTTATAAACCATAAATTACTCTTCTAGAATTAATGTTATAAATTTTTCTCATAAGTTTCTTTTTACTTATATATTAAGAAGAGAGGAGTTAACTATTTTAAATTATTTTAATAAGCGAAAATTTCTTTTTGGAAAACAATTCATGTTTTGAATCATAAAAATCATGATCTTGTAACTCACATAATTGAAACCATTTTGAATTCTCCCACTATTAATTCTACTACTGCCTTCTTGGAGGGCTTGTTTCCTTAGCTATGTAATAGTTATTCCTAGCTGTTAAAAGAACCATGAGTTGGGAACAGAGTCAATTTGCCAGTTGGACAAACTAGGGTTCTAATGCAATATGTCAATAAACTGCTGGAATAAGGCAACCTACCGCCCAGAGTATGAATTCCATTTTTGAAGATCTTTAGTGATATTTCCCTCTGGAAAATTACTTGTCCAAAATGCAAAAATCATCCTATCCCCTTATCTCAAGCATTTTTTATTTAGTTACTGGGAATAAGCCAGGGGCACAGCTCTGAAGTTCCTTTTGTGGTTTTTATTAGAAGCAACCTCTGCTACAACTCCTCATCTTTCCTAGGCTCCAGCCATGGGTGCCCTACAACGCACGATTTTCCCAGTGCATAAAGCTCAATGTACTAGGACGCACGCTCTCAGGCTTGCATACATTCTATGCACTTGCTGGGCAGGATGGCCTGATGGTCTCCTCCCCTCATTTTACAGAAAAGGAAAAAAAAAAGTATTCATGATTTTCACAGAATAGCATACTAAACCAGTAGCAAAAAGGCAGTAGAAATGTATATTTATAAATTATCATTTATCTTCATGGCAGTTCAACTCCAAAGCTTCTTTTTTCAAAACTAATCCAGAGTTATGTTTCTAAGAAACACACAGAGAGTGTGATCTGTCACTCTCCGTCATAAACACCCCCAAAACCTTTTGGTCCTACAGAAACTAACTCCAACTTATTCATCAAGCCATATCTATGTCATTCATAAATTCATTTAATATATATTTACTAAGGAACAGAAATAATTGGAATGGATGCTAACAAAAGACTAAATAACACGGAAATATTCCCTCCCTTCATATACTTTAAGATAGGAGAAAGACATCATACGGATGAGCAAAGTAGAGCCTCACACAAATGACTTGTTCCTGGCTTTCTCCACACACACCATCTGGGTGCCAGCCACACCGCTCTTGCCATGCAATTCCCCACCTTGCCTGATCTAGCCCAGTTCTTTCCTGTGGCCTTGCATTTGCACGGTCTTTGCACGTGTTGTGCTCTTCCTGTTTAGGGTATCTGAGCTTCCTTCCTTGTCTGGCAAAACCCTACTTAATTATTTCCGCTCTGGAAGCCTTCTCTACTAAGCTGATGGTTTATACTTTAGAGACCATGGGACACTGTGTTTATATCTTGTGTATGTTATTGGAGAGCCATTTTTCATAATTGTGTCTTGCTCATTGTTTAAGAGCGAAGTCCTAAAGTTATATGCATGAGTTTGAGTCTTGTTCCTGCCAATTTCTTATTGTGTCCATGAAGAAATATTTCTAAATGATCTGATAATCAGTTTCTTTGTCTTTAAAGTGGAATTAGAACAGCCTTTACCTTTATGGGTTGTTGGAATAAGAAAATGAGTTAGCGCTTATAAAGTAAAGCTCAGCAAATATTAAGTGTTTTATTAATATGAGCTTTTAATATTATTTTAAAACTTTTTAAAAACCAGATTCCCTGCCTTACAATAGTTCTCAATAAATGTATATTGAAAATGTGAAAATATGAATTCATAGTTAGCATATGTCTGTCTACTGGATTTAATTTTTTTAAAAAAACCCAAATAGTAGAGCCTAAAACTAAGCTTAAAATCATCCATCCCAATGTAAAAAAAAATATTCAATGAGAATCAGCATTTATTTAATAAGCAGGCTTTATAATTGTAGCCCTAATCAATGATGGAAAATGCCATAGATATTTCCTTTTTTTAATTTTTTCTTTTTGGATTCATTTGTCCTAAGTTGGCTTTGATAGTTTTATTAAGTTAATCTTTTTATTGTTTGTTTCAATTATTTTTTCCTCTCACTATTTGGTTAGGAGTCTAATGAAGCAGCATGACTGTGTTTAAGTTTTTCTATTCCTGAAGGAACAACTCATTTAGTCATCTTAACACTTGGAACTCCATCACTGTACCAGTAAACAATGTTGTAGCATAGCTTAAAAAGTTAACAAGAATTTTTTATAGGAAATGAAAAGAACATGTAAAATGAATTTAAGAAAAGCATATATGTTTTGCTATAAAATTATATCATTTCCACTTAAATATAACTGCATGTGCATATATATATATATATATATATATTTATAAAGGAAAAGAAAACAAATTATGTTGCCATTCTAAAAATGTGTATTTCTGCTCTGATGGTCAAACAAACTGTGGAGAAAACAGCTTTATTTTCACATCAGTGCCAAAAGTATCTCATTTGGGAGGCCAATTTGGTACCCTGGAAGAGAAACAATTGCAGTTTGAAAATCTCACTAGTCATACACAATGTTTTTGGCCACTTGAGGAATTACAATTTGCATGTAATGATGGTGAACCTTCTTTATACATCTATTTTAAAATTACCACCTCCACCTTGCATATTATGCAACAAGGTCTGATTTCAACTTTCAACGTTAGATATTTATGGATTATATTCTACCAATTCCACATAATTATGGTATGGATTTGACAGAGATAAAATATTGTCACTCCTTAAATATTGATCTATCCCTCATTATATTAAAATGGCAATGAATACAACCAAATTTGAACATTCTAATGATTTTTGGTGAAAGCCATGTGAAGAGTGTTTGAAAGATGTTAAGTGTTCTCAACAATTTATAAGAAGAAAAACAATATTTTCAAGTGAGTTGGTAGGACAGTGGATCGTGATAGCTTCATCAACATCTTGAAAGTAGAGACTGATTAGTTGAGGGCCAGAGTAAAACAATGATTAACAGTGAGGTAAAGAAACTGCTAAGATTATATTCATAGAAAACAAAGATAACATACTATACAGGAATATCTGCAGTTTAAGTTTCCAAAAATTAGCTAAAATATTTTAAATAGCAAAACTTTGACCATATTAAAAACTCTGGTATTGTCTCAAGAAAATTATAAGCAGTTGAAAATAAATGATGGTCGCCAGGCTCCGTTTTTTTAAAGAATTAACAATCAATCACCAACAGCAGGTACAACACAAGGAATTTTCAAGGTGAAGTAGAGTTCACCACCACATCTCATTTTCTGACACCTAAGAATGAATGCTCACTGCCTCTTGGTCTGACATTAAGCACTGAGAACCTTTCTTCTGCCTCTCATGTTAAGTCAAAGAGAAAACAATACCAATTATTGCAATGTGTACAACATCCATCTTCATTTGTTCAGTGTTCACTTGGGGAATGCCATTCTAGTCAACATTATCATCATGCATTATCACTGCATCAGCACTGGCATAGCCATAAAGCAATAGCACCATCTCTTTATCCTAGCAAGAGGATCCTGGATGCAATCCTAAGTGCTCAGGTGTGCTGTGTTCCTTTTTCACTCTTTAGTTATTCTATAAAAACATCACATTGTTACACATTCACATATGAGAATTATTGACCATGAACTAGGTTTGAGTTCTCACCAAACATCAGACTGTTAGTCAGAAAATTAGAGATCTTCTCCAGGAAGCTTTACTAACAATATCAAGGGTAAAATTAATTGTGAGGCACTGAAAAAGCAGAGGGAGGAATAAGCCATAAATGCAAACAAACTCTATATCTGATCACATCAGCTAACAGAAGAGAGTTGTCTTGTTCACGAAATGTCTTTACTTTATATAATAGCAAGTACACTGCTTCGATGATATTTTCCACACAGCAAGCCCCATAAGTCTATAGAGTTTATTTTTGGTTACTATGAGCTAGAGGTTAGCAAACTTTAGATGTACCTTGTTTTCAATGACAGAATCCCATCTCTGTCATTAAAACTATGTGGGATTTTGGGCTAATACATTATTGCACTAAGCCTTATTTCCTTCATATATCAAATATAACTCTGCAGACTTATGATTAGATAAGATAATCCCTGTAATATACTTAACTGAGTATTTGAAGCATAGGAAACATTCAATTAAGTTTGCTGTTCTTCCAATGCTGGTAGTTCCCTGCTGTCACCTCTTGAGTGTCTTTCCTCTAAAAGTAGGGCCCTTACAATGTAGATTGGGATTATTCTCTATTACATTTAATTTAATATCTTTTATTGGCAATGTTTCATAGAAAAACACTAGAATTAAAGAGAAAAACTGTTCTACATTGGGAGCTACAAAACATCTAAAAATGCATGATCACATTGTATTTTTCAACTTTACTTAACTACACATACTAATCTGGAGTTTCAAGTTTTACTTACTGAGTTTACTTTTGCATCCAACTCCTATTGAAAGTAACCCCCTTCTTTTGCTCCATTGACCATTGATGAAACAAAGTCCGTTTGTCATTCTTCCCAGGGATATTGCTACAGTTCAAGGTCGAAACTTCACTCCACAAAACTACCTGTTACCCTTAATAAGGGTTGTTTCTCTTAGCCAGGGTCCATGCTTAGAAACATCCATGTACTGCCTTCTCATTGGCCCAGATCCCACTCCAGTCCAAAAGAGATTTCTCTCCTTTTGTAACTCCCTTCTTTAGCTTCACTTTAGGTACAGAAACAGTCTCCTGTAAGTTGCTGCTTGGAGATTTCAAGTCATTGTGGCTGACTTTCACAAATAAGCTACACCTTTAATTTTTCAACCTGTACCAAACCCTCTTTTCTACTGTGACCTTTGAATCAACTGTCACCTATCTACCCATATTCCAGGACCAGATAATACTCTTCTGTTAAGTCATCCAAAAATTTTAGCCAATTTTTATATGCTTATATAAAGTTTATATTATTACAGTTTTATCCCATAGTTTCAAGGTGTTGAAACACTTCCAAAAGATTTTATAACATGAATGAGAAGTGTAAACAATAACTTGCCATTAGAGTATAGGGATGATGCAAACATAAATAAAATTGCTCAATGTTCTATTAGCATTAATTTGAGTCTACTTTAAGATATTTGATTACAAAAAAATTCCCTTCTTCACTATCTCTTTTTGCTCTAACTATACAATGAAATGCTAAGGGAGGACAAACCCAAAAGAAGAATAATATCCAATGCACTTAAATAACTCCCTCATCTCATCTGGTGTCTGAGGTTCCAAAAATCTTACAGATGTCCTAGCCTTACCGATGACAGAAACTTTCTGATGTATATTCTTTTTATCACTCCTGGTTGGTTACTAAAACTGTGCCAGTTGATTCTACTTTGATGCTGTAATACTATAAACCATCTCTCTTTTGATATATCATGGCAAGTAAAATTAATCTCTTATCTTCACATTGGACCCTTCTGAGTTGCAAAGTACCTAGTGTGTCTCATGTCACTGGAATGTACCAATCTCTCTCTTGTTTGGCAAGCATAATCTCCAGCCAGCTATTTTTCCCCTCCAAATAGAATATTAGGAACAAACATCAGTGAAGTTTCTGAATCCAGAGCAAGAACAATATTATATTATTCAAATAAAGTCCTAATGTAATTCAGCATTCTTGAAAAATTTTTCCCAAAATTAGGGAGTAAGGATAGAATGGGGAAGAGTAGAGGACCCGCCCAGAAGATGGCGGATGAGAAACACCACCAGACAGAGTGTCTCTGAAGAAAAGACAGATTCTAGCAGAAATTAGAAGAAAGAAGCAAGAAGACGAGCCTACATCGGATGAGGGTCGGCAGGAGGAGTACCTGAGACCAGGGGAGACTCCACGGGAGGAGGTCTCGGAGGAGAACTGGAGGCTGGGACCCCCGGAGCAGCCCGGAGACCAGCGGGAAGGGGAGGTGGATCTGCCGTTTCCCCTCCCCTGCGTCCCGGACTGCTGGTGGGCTCCCCAGCAAGTGGAGGGACCTGCGGACACCAGCCCAGTGACAACCGCCGCCAGTGAGCGGTAAGCCAGTAGCGGACGTGACACCTGGCTCCCAACTGCCTCGGGCACCTCTGTGTGCACAGACCCGAGCCGCGCGGCAGACGCCATATTGCCTCCTCCTCCTCTCCCCCGACCCTACCCGCGGCTGCCCAGAGAGACAAAGAGACAATATAGCCACCAGCCTGAGGCACCTTCAGGGAACGGGACCTTCCCTTTTGGGGCCCTACAACAGCTGACTAAGGGGAACTCAGACTGTGAGCTCTCTGCCCACCAGCCCTACCAGGTGCTGCTGGCACGGTGATCCCAGGAGAACCGGGCAGAGCCTGAGGTTGAGAGACATAGACCCAGCTTGGGCTCCCTGTGGGTGAATTGGGACAGGCACTCGTCTCCCTGGTGGGGACAAAGTTTGAACTCTGGGGCCCAGAGGTCAGACCTGCAGACCACATCCCGTGCACCCAGGCCTCGCATTGCCCGGGGCACAGAAGGGATATAGGTGAACAGCCTGCTGAGGTGTGTGTGTCTTCAGGGGTAGATCAGCATCCTAGAGGGCAACCCTGCCCTCAAAAAGAGGCCGTGCACCCAGCCCAGGTGGCGTTCCTGCGCAGGAAACCTCCTGGCCGACATCACAGCCAGGGGAGGCCTGGTGGCGTGTGGTCTGGCCTGCTGACAGAGACCCAGGAGTAGCTGCAGAGTTGGGGACAGTGGAAAGAGACCAGGCCTGCTCCAGACTGCGGGTCTCAGACAGCCCCACCCCCAAACGCAGACTCTCTGACTGAGCAGGGCCATTCCAGCCCCTCCCTGTCAGCTTTGCTTGGAAGCAGAGAACAGAACTTTGACCCCTGCTGATGACACTGGTGGTCCCTGAGGGCGGGCTTACCCAACTCAGCTCCGCCCAGACTCTCACCTAGACCAGCCCTCACTGAAGGGGAGAAAAGGACACACCTGGAAGTCCCAGGGCCCCACCTACCACCTGAGGCACTAGAGTTCTCTCTTCAGGAACAAGAGGACACAAAAACAACAGTGTAGCCTGTTCCTCCAAGCAAGCGCCACCTACTGACAGGGAGAGCATCCTGCACACCCTTTTCACGACACCTATTGACTCATTTTACAGGGAGTGGTCGAATCTCACCCACAGACACCACCTACCGGCTCAGAAACTAAACAAGGTGTGTGAATACCCAAACAAAAACCTAAAGAAAAGAAACAACAACTTATCGACATGGGAAGAAATCAGCGAAGGAACTCAGGAAATATGAAGAACCAATCAGAAAATACACCCACAAAGAGGAGCCCCAGCCCCCTAGAAACGGACACCAACCAAAATCAGGCAACCAAAATGACAGAAGAGGAATTTCGTATGTGGATCATAAGAACACTCACTGACCTGCAAGAACAACTCAATAACCAGCACAAAGAAACCACAAAAAGCCTCCAGGATCTAGAAAAAAAGTTCACTAAAGAAATAGACACAATGAAGAAAAGTTTAACCGAACTCCTGGAAATGAAGAATCAAGTCAGGGAACTACAGA